>QLOI01001071.1:0-23081 GCA_003313605.1 Tuber umbilicatum
GGCGGGGGAAGGGGGAAAAAGTGTGTGATGAGCGCCGAGTTGATCTCTAGGGGGGTGGTGGCATTGGGGAGAGAGGGGAAGCGTTCAGGAGCCCGACTGTATGCGAATTTCTTGGCGTTCCAGATGGAGCGCGAGTCTGCAGACGAGAGGAACTGGTCCCAGTGGATGGACTTGGCTTTCTTGATTGCCCTGAAGTACGAGTTGCGAGCCTGGGTCAGCTCCCACCGCGTGGCGGAGCCATTTCAGAAGCTGCGGGAGGCGTGGTGGTGGATGCGCCGAAGGCTTGAGTGGTTGGGAGACCACCAAGGCTTCGAGTAGGAGGAAGGGCGTTTGGTGGGGGTAGCTGACAGCACAGGGGTAGTAATAGAGGCCAGGCTCGAGTCGAACCACAAGGCGAACGAGGACGAGGTGGGGAAGGAGGGAGCCGGAGGGACGGCAACAGTCTGAAGAATTGGGGCAACAGTGGACCAGTCGGTGGCTTTCCAGTTGGGTCTGGCGGGGGGGAAGACCTGGCAAGCTGTCCAAAGGAAACTGAAATAGCGACATGGTCAGAGCCTGTGGAGGGAAGGGACGTGTTCCAAGAGTGGAAGTAGGGAAGTAGGCTGTGGTTGGCAAAGGCAAGGTCCAGAACGGAGGACCTAAATAGGTTGTTGAAGGGAAATCTGGTGTACACACCAGGGATATTGAGGAGGGAAAAGGCATTGGCGGAGGCCTTGGTGAAGTAAGGTTCGGAAATCGAAAGTTCTGAGTGTGGGATAACCCACGAGGGGTCGGGGAGGTGGTGATGAAGGTTAAAGTCCCCCAGCGACAGAGTAGGGAACTGATGTTAGGGGAAAAGAAGATCAGGAAATAAAGTGCAGAGAGCCCCATTGTGGGTGGCGGTAGAGTAGGAGTTGTACAGGCGGAACAGGAGGCGGGGGTACTCAAGCACCCCTTGGGTGGAGCGTAGGTTAACACCCATGTAGTCGCCACGCCCAAAAAACAGCGGAAGAACAGAAATAACAGAAATCAACCTCCCAGATACGTCGACGGCCACACGCGTCTTGTAGCCCAGGAAGTTGGGGGAAAAAAACATTTATAAGAGCTTGCACCCAAAGGGCGGCCCTTGAACAAAGGAATATCTTGACAAGCAATAACCAAAGGGGGATTCTTCGTATGGGTAAAAAACAAAATCAAAGTATGAAAAACATAATGGCTACCAAGACAATTATGCTGAACAAAGGAGAGCTCAGGAACCGAGGCACCAGGGGGGGAGTGGGAACGTGGTGAAGCATCTGGCATAGGGGGCGCGGGTTGTGCCCTCATTTACAGTTCCATGTCATTGTCGTGGGAAGAATCCTCCGTCCAATTGGTAGTTGGGGCACCAGAAGGGAAAAGCAGTCTTGCGGCCAAGGGGGCGGCCAAGGGGGGACGGGAACCAGAGGAGGGGGGAAGAGGGCGAGCGGTGAGCTGGCTTAGGTGACGAGCCATAAAGAGGCTATCATCGGCGACCTGCTGGGCCGTGTTTGAGGGGACTTGGGACGAAGAGGGTTGTTGTTGAGGGGTAATGGGGTTGACCGAGGGGGGCCTCGGCTGAGGGGCGTCAGGAATGACCTGATCCCTGGGGAGACAGGCGGCCTCCTTCAGGGCAACTCTTGTTGGACAGGTGGGAGAAGTTGCCGGGTGTTCATCATTGCAGTTGATGCAGAGTGAAGGAGTTGCGGTGCAGCAGTCAGGAACCACCTTGAAGTTGCCCTGTTTGGGGCACATATCATTTGCACACTTGTGCTCAGCCCTGGAGTGGGGCTTCGCGCAGATGGGGCATGTGTGGTGGTCTTCCTTGCAAAGATGTTTTGAGTGGCCGATGCAGTAGCATTTGCGGCACTGGGTATCGCGGGAGGCGGGGTGAGCGAGGTGGACGTTCCTCATGCAGTTGAATAGGCGGATCTTGGACCCATCACGATGGAGGTCTGGCCCAAGAAAGTGAAGGTCCTGAGGGAGGACAGAGACGACGACGGAGGTGGTGTTTTTGGATTCACGGAGGGTTTGGTCACCTTGGAGGAAGCGAGCCGAAAGGATGGAGAGGTCGATGGAGTTGAGAAGAGAGTCATGCATTTTAGAAAACAGCTCGGCAGGGTCGGCTGGAAGCATGGAGAGAGGAAGGTTGTGAATGAGGACATCGGTGAAGAGCGGGGCAGTGCGGAATTCCTGGAATGGGTTCTCTCCTACCGTGAAGGACTGGTTAAGCTTTTTGGAGAGGGCAGGGAAGAAGGGGGCGTAGGCTGAGGATGGGGTCCTGGGGTTGGCAGTCAGGGTCACCGCACCATTAACATTAACGGAAGCGGAGCAGGCGACAGGGAGGGTGCACCCAGCCGACCGTAGTACCGAGGCAACGATGTCAGGAAGAGCAGCAGACATGTTCAAGGGGTCAGCAAATTTCTCATACGGGCCTGCATGCGGGTATCTGCGTCGACAAAAGGTACATTTTACAGGCATTAGGGAACAAAGATCTGAAGACGTTAAAAAGCTTGTTCGTATTATGAAGTGCGAGCAGAATGCGAACTTTTGACTTGAGTGGAGTCTAATACTAGCCGGGGACTAGTACAGACAATCTAAGACGCAGCTAATGGTCAATTGGGTCAAGCTCAATGAATACGCACAGCATGTACTTATTCATTGAAATAGAGGAGACACCATTTGTATGATGTTCGACTTTCCAGTTACAACGCCAAAGGACCCCAGACGTCTCGGGTGTCTGAGTCTTGAATTCCTAAACAAGCGTGATATTTATTCACAGTACCTAGAACATCAGAGACTCTGATATTTAAACGCAATGGATCAACACTGAAGGAAGGTCATACCAAAAAAGAAATCCACAACATACTCAGCATTTTCAACACCCACAGCAATCACTTTATCATGCGGAACAAACCAGCAGAGATGGCCTAAAGTAATGATATCCCGTACGTCCACATGCCAATCCGTGTAAAGAGACACATAGCTCTGTTGGGACAAGTTTACCAGCTTCCACCAATCGCTCTTGATGGCACAATTACCACGGTGAGGAGCGGGAATCAAAAAATCACCTTGGATAAGACCTGGCTTATCTTCACAGATGATGGACCGAGCAGAGAGCTCTCTGCGGTGTGGCAAAATACCGTGAAGGACCAGATGTTGGCACGGAATTTCGCAAATATCAATAGATTCCCGAATGATGATTTCAGCCAAATTTTCCACGGGATGAGGAGATTGCGTCCGGCATGCGATATACTTTTGAGGGCGGGTGCCAATAATGTACGCCGGAGGTGCAAGATCGTGGAGACCATCGTTTCACTTATTAAGTACTGTGGGAAGAAGTTAACAGACTCCCTTAGAAAGGTTGGTCATCAACCTGTGCTGGGCACTCCAGTAACTGTCCCAGCACAAGTCCCTGTTGACCCGAAGTTGCTCTTGCTGGGCGTTCCAAACCAATGTGGTATGAATACTCCGGATGAGCCCAGGGCAAATAGACTTCCAGTTCAAGAATCTGTCGTAAGAAGACTTGCATCTATAGAGGAAGACCAAGGTGCCAGTGACCTCGATGAAACTCCTACACTCAACAGATGTCCGGTTCAAGAATCTGCCGCAAAAAGACCTGTGGCGATCAAAGAACAAGATGACGCTAAAATCTTGGAAGTGCCAGCACCGAAAAGGCGTCAATTTCCAAAACAACCGACAATCGGAAGACATCCAGCTCCAAGATCTATCACCGAAAGACTCAGGACTATCAAGATAGATGACAGCGACCTCTATGAAAAGCCTACACGCAACAAACGTCTGGTTCCGGCAGAGCCCAGGGTTGATTGACGTTGTTTTCAAGAATAGGGGGCGAAAAGAGGGGCAGCCGCCCTCGATGGCCAGAGTGTGCCTCAACCTATGGCACTTGCATCTCACTCCCAGGCACGCTCCGACGATGTTCAAACTCGTTAGTCTATTTCCCTACCAAAAGTGATATTTGAGACTCCATTTACTGACTGAGAAAATGTTGATTGGAACACGTTGCTTGGACACCCCTGTGCAGTGCATATAGTTTGGGTCCAGCTGCCAACACTTGATGTAAGTGTGCATGGCACAGAACGTAGGTTTGTAGGAGGATCACCCATCTATCAATCACTTTCTTGACGACCCCCGAACATTGTAGGAATACAATTTGGTGAGCTGGATTCCTGTAATATTACCAGATTGTGCTCCATGATTGTGAGATGGGTACCGATCCAACGGATTTGCTATATCTTAGGCACTACGAGTGAAGGCGTCAGGTTGCTTTGCCAGCATCCTAAGGAACCACTATCACACTTGAACTTCATTTTCATCGAAGGAAGTGAATCAATGCGCACCTAGCTGCTCTCAAATCCAATGGACCAGGATCCATTAAATCTCCTAGTATAATGTTACAGGGACGAGAGCAACGCAAGAGCAGAAACGCCTGCACTGAGAGGGCACCCATATGCTGAGGAGGACACTGTATCCTATATGGCCAGCCTAGCAGATCCAACGGCGGGTCAGAAGCATACCAGGGCACACGTACTGGACGCCGTTAACAACAATGACCATAGAGATGACCATGTGCTGACAGAGCCTCAGAATTAAAGCATTAGATGCGTTATCAAACTAGTGGATCTGTTAGCGGCTCGCTTTATCAAAGGATTGTGAGAATGGGACAGAACGTATTCTTCAGTTCTTCAGATATATCCCTTGTATGTATATTTTTCGTAAGGGAAAGTCTTTCATTGCGAGATCCTTCAAGGGCATGGACATCTAAGCCCAGTGTGACAGTATGCGCCAAGATGGCAGGGGAGGGTAGGTTGGGTAGTGGACGCCTGTTGGCGGTAGGACTAGTGTGAGGCTTAAAACCTTATTTCATAAACTTTGGTGCATAAAATTTACACAAGCGTCCATACACATCCCGATAGTACTTTTAAAATTGTATTATGTAGACAAAAAATTACTGTCTCCCTGAGGACATTTCATAGTGAGCAGAAAGCTTAGGCCCTGTTCGGCATGTCACTTTTATAGCATAAAAGTGACTTTTATAGCATAAATTTTGGCATATTAAAGTTTTTATATAGTGGTGTGTTCGGTACAGGGCATTAAACAACAATATATTTTTATTGCGTCTATAAATTTTTATTATATATATTTATTATAGGGCTAGGTTCAGCATCATGAAATGTGACGTATTATTTTATGTTTTGTAATAAGAAGTTATATTAGAATTGAAAAAGAGCTCACAATACATACGATTTCTCTATCCAGAACAATCACTCCTCTGCAGTTGATTACAATGAATGAGAACCTTGCACCAATTCCTTACCCCACGCAAAGCAATGATTCTGATCTAGAATCTGTCGATGGAAGTTGCTCAGAGCTGTAAATATCAGAGTAACATACAGCCGCAGTGAGGGGAATAATAAAGAGGAAAAGGTACAAATAGGCAGTAAAAGGATGAACTGGGAGAGATAGGATGATAAGAGTTTGCCTTATAGTATTTTTTGTTATAACATCTATAAAAAACTTTATCTTATAGTGCGATTTATTTATACCATACCCTAACCTATAGTTTAGGACTGTTTTTATTTTTCAGTTTTCCCCACTGTTACAAAGTCCCTGCCGAATGCCTATATATTTTCTTACCATAGAATCTTTTTATTAGCATATATGTCATTTTCATCTTTTATTGCAATATATTTTTATTGGTACGTGCCGAACAGGGCCTTAATCTGTAACCTGTTTGAAAGAAGCATTCGACGTGTGACGACATCTTGGCGTCGTTGTTTGCGCTTGGACACTAGCCCTAGCACTGTTTGCCCTTGCACCCTACAAGAAGTTCTCCCCACCGGCCGCCTATGTTGGCTGGCTTTTCACTGTCACCTAAATACCGATCTCCAATCCCTTCTCCCCATCCTTCTCCTTCCCTCATTCCATCACCTGAACATCTTTCCTTCGCTTTCTGACCAAAAAATGTCCTCACATCTACCCCCAATGTCACCATGTCCCCCCACACACATTCTATAACCTAGAACCAGTCTATTAAAAAAAAAAAAAAAAAGTGGCGACCGAGCAATCCAGAAGAAAGCCTTTGAGAACATATGGGTTCACTACCTCAAATAATCATCTGTTAAATATTATTGACATGCGCTCCCCGCTCAGATGCCAACTTGAACCAGCTGACGTCTCCCATGAAGGTGACTTGAGGAGAGGCAAACGTCCCGCCACCGAGCCTGAGGAAATCTACAGCAGTGCCACCAAGTGTTGAGCGCTGTCGTCACCGCGTGCCTAAACACTGGTAGGGCAATCCTGGTAAGCAATCATACTCCATCTTTGCTCCGTCTCCCAAATTGATTTAACCTTTACATCACCAGTGGTGAGAGTGAGTTGTCTGCAGAGCCCCTGCCCCTAGATCCGGCGGTGGAGAACTCCTCGTAAGTTAAAATGGTCATCTATATGCATAGTGAGTATATGTCAAGATAATTAATCATTGTACTTCAATCAAGGGGCGCTTTGGCGAAATAGCTTACGCCAAAAGGTGGTGTGGGTTCCAGAGACCCCCTCGCAGCTCTGGCCTTTCCAGAGCCTGGTGCGAGGCGATAACAGCCCAGATGTGTTACGAGTAACCAACTGGGAGCTCAGTATAGTAATGTTAAGCGTTTTAAGTACTCGATAATGAAGTTGTGTCAGGAAGGTGTAGTGATTTTATCACCTAATACTCGTTTCGCTAAAACTACTCAGAGGATGAAGTGTAGGTGATAACTTGTTATATTGATAAGATCTCTTCTCCGTTACTCTCTGTTCTAATAGCTGGGGAGGAACTCTTATATTTATATCCCATGTGAGTTTCTGCGGCCAGTACATCTAATACCTATACTCACTAAGTACGTCCGCAACAACTAGTATTCTTTCGTCTAATAAATCTTAAGTGCGAACACTCGTAGACCCTGAATAATTCCACGCTTCTGGTCATTGGGGTTATTTTACTTTGTCTTCCTGAGAGTTTGCGAGACTTCGCCAGTCAGAAGTAAATGATGCCCTTGCCATATGAACTTTAGTCAGAGTATGATGCCCGAATGCAAATATACGAGTTGTTCCTCTGTTATTGAGGTGATCAGTCTCAATTTCAGAAAACTGTTGCAACACAGAGGGATGACTGCCTTATCTTTACGTAGAGGTGGTAGACTTAGTGCTCCATCGATTCTTTGATTTGCCTAGCGAGAATGGGCTTGCAGCTACGTCTCGTTAACTCCCGTCCGTTCTTGCAGACCTATGACTTAATTGTAGTCAGTCAACGTGAAGCGTTATTGTTTTCTGATTTGGTAGGCTTTTCCGCTCACGCAGATATCATCTGGATCATATACTGGATTCCAGCTATATGAACAGTGCACACTACCCCCCTCATATATCCTGCGAACAGCTTCCGGTCTAACGGAAGGCGACGACGTATACATTGTTATCGGGAAGCTGCCAATTTCGCTATTTTTGCTGGTAACTAGCCACTTCACACAGTACTGCAGGCGACGTCCGGGCCCTACATAGGGGCCAGAGGGGGGTGCTGGAATTGCATATGCCTTACGAGATGACAGCGCGCTCCGTGGACCTCCACCGCCTAACCGACTCCCAACTGGGGTCAGTCCTAAGGTACGCCTGCTCCCTCCATCCCGTGGCAGACCGGATCGAGCTTGTTAAGACCAAGCACCGGCCTGATGTCGTGGACGAAGTCGATCGTCATCTGAGCATCATAGTCCAGGACACGGCCAAGAAACTGGGGACGACGAATGAGCATTCACGTGTGGAGCGGGCGGTTGCTGGTGAGGTCGAGGATGCTCCGAGTAAGTTTTCTCTACAATCTTTCTTCTTTTTTTTTTCCTCATCCTTATGCTAACACAACTCCTAAGTGACCCAACCCAATTGGAGGTCCAGATATTGCCCACGGGCAACATGGATCCACATTGTTCGCCTGACAGGCGCCCTCAAGGGTTGCCATTCTTTTCTCAGCTACACCTGGTATGCCGCCGACTCTGACCCCGGAATTACCTGGGTAGTCCTGGCATCACCCCGCATGAAAAAGTTGCTCCATGTAGTCCAGGGGCAACATGTGGAGGAGGATGTCGGGTATCCCTGATATCTCATTGGGGCGACAGGTGAGCATGCACACACCCTTAGCCGAGCGCCCTCTGAGCCTCTCCCCCTCAGATAGCGCATCTTTTTATACAATGATGATGACATCCTGGCATGGCTGCTTGCCAATGACAGCAAGCATCCCCTGGACCTAATGGTCCTGGAGGCATGTTCGGACGATCAGGGATTGGACCTGACCCCTGCGCCTGCCAACCGCGGATACCTGTTTTTTGACCGCGAGGTCTAGGATCGCAGTTGGCTAGAAGAAGATATTGGTTGGGCCATGCAAGAGGAGGAAAGGTTGGGGGAGGAGGTGGAGGAGGAGGAGGAGGAGTGGCGTCCGAGGAACGTGGAGGGGTGGTGTTCAAGGGCACAAGTGTGACTTCCACCAGAGGAAGACTGGCTTCCATGACAATCCATGGAGGAGGACATGGAGGACGTAAGTTCCCAATCCTAACCTGCTTTTGGTTAACTCTGGAGCTAATTACACACAAAGGAAGAGGACGAGGACGAGGATCCGGGCTCCTGGCCTTCAGGCCCATCTGCGCAAAAGAGGCACAGATCCTTCAAGCAGGTAATGCAAGAGCCCCTGTGAATGGCAGAGTATCTTACCAGTCCCCGACCTGAGGGGGCCGCGCCAACAACCCGACGACAACTCCGTGCCCGGCCTGGGAACGATGGTGCCGAGGACAACCTGAGTCCTCCTACTGCTCCTCTGCCAATTCCCGATCCGCTGTCTCTAGCGACGACATTTTCTGCACTTGTTCCGCCAGCTCCTGCAACCCCCATTTCTGCGCCTGTTCCGCTGACTCCTGCGACCAATGTTTCAGCGCCTGTTTCCGCAGCTCTTATGACCCCCGTTTCTGTGCCTGTTCCCCGGCTCCTGCACCCACCGTTCCTGCACTTGTTCTGCTAGCTCCCACGACCTCCATTTCTGCGCCTGTTCTGCCGGCTCCTGCGAACACCGTTCCTCTGCTTGTTCCGTCAGCACCTGTTTCACCAGACACCCTCAGTAAAGGTCTCCGGCGCAGTAGGAGACGTTGTAACAGCGGGAGGTGATTTTTGCTTCGGTTTTATTTCTTTTCCTACTACAACCTTAGCTAGATCAGATAGCAATAAATCGTAATGATACTATTGGACGCCCTCACCCCAGTCTCTTGCATTCCAAGCTAGTTCGACCTTTCAGGCCTAGTACTACTCGTAAAATATGTGATGGTGGTGATAGCCATACGTCCCCTCATAGTGGCATCTGGCCTAGTGTCTACCCATCCCAGTGCATTGGCATGCAACATTGTAACATTTGCTCTCTGGAACACCCTGCGCACCTCCATACCTGTGGCAGATCAGATTGCTCTGCCAAGGGCAAGGCATGCCTTCACACCACAATCCTATGCAGCAACTGCAGCAACTCTCACCAAGCCAACTCCATGGAGTGTCCCACCTACCTCACCGTGCACTAAGCAGCAACTGAGAGAAGGAACGGGGCTACTAAGATTATTACTTGTATTTCCTTGTATTAGTTTGGCATTAGGCGGAGAGAAGGATTTTCTTTGTTCAGGGGTCATTAGCGCTTTGACAGGGTCCAAACGAAAGTGTGCGACTAGCATGTTAGAGATGTTTTTCAGGGACCAGGTACAGAGAGGTGTACTGTTATGTATGTTAGTTGTGCTTCATTGCCCCTGTGCTCCATAAGCGTAATGAGTTATTACAATAATGATAATAATAACTGAGAGAACGAACAGCGCTGCTTAGGGTGTTACATGTATTTCCATGCATTAGTTATGCATTAGGCGGAGAGGAGGGTTTCCTTTGTTTAGGGGTCGTTAGCGCTTTGACGGGGGTCCAAATGAAAGAGTGCGACTATCATTTAAGAAAAGGATTTCAGGGCCCAGGTACAGTGAGGCCACTTGTGTCAGTACGAGTACTTGAAGACAGTTTTCATGTGCCCACCAGTACTAATTCGACATTGGGAGATGAGCCTTGATAATCATAAAACCTTTTTAGCCATAGCCCGTGGCTCGGGAGAAATAGTGTTGCTAAGAATCACCGTATATAGCTAGATTTGGCCAAGCTTTCTACTTTCGTGACACCTTCATTCTGGCTAATTAATTCGTGCTCGAGTTACTACGTCTTGTTCCGTCCAACTCTCGAGAACACATACCAGTGCCATTCAGACTGGTACTGGTAACTCAAGAACTTCATTTTGAATATTCTTGAAAATCCTGATACCGTTTGTACATATTACTAGGCTTTCTTACCAGCACCTTCATTATGTCTGATTATTTTATCCTTGGATCATAAGTCCGATGATAATTGGGAATATTTATATCAAGAACTGGGTGTTGAACACTGGTGGAACTACAGGCAAATCTTTAATCCAATACCAAGTGATAATTTGTGATCAGAGAAACACAACCTAACCCTGGCATAAGTCCTTTGCTTATAAGACCCAATGCGTCCTATTGAATACTAGGAACAACACAAACTCCTCATTTCTACAGGACCCGGGATTCACACAATTTACCAATGTTTTATAAAGCTCAACTGACTTGACGTTCATTAACCTACTACATGATACATAGGCAACAAGGTAGTACAAACAGTTAACCGACACCGTGAGTAGGTAACATGCACGGGCGTAAACGCGCTGTCATAGCCGACCCATGATGACCTGGGGAATCGAGATTGAGAACACAACAAAATGAACATGGCAGCTCCGTGGGTACACCATCAAACGCTCAGTCATTACATCGAACCTCATCTCAATCTTCAACTGTAAGCACGCAACTGACAAGACCCCCGAAGTGCCTTCGGAAGAACACGATCCAGACCCCGGCGTATACAGACCCAGAGGCTGAACCCAAAGGCCGACCAGAGATGGAACCCATTCATCTAAGTGACGGTAGTAGCAACAAGTACCAAAACTCACAGGGATCAGATGATGCATAATCGGACCCAGAACTCGATCCAGAAGACCTCAATATTCTGGATAGCACTGTGTCCCGACGTACTGATGGGTCGCAAGCAACGAATCGATATCGCAACAGTCGCATGACGACGGTCCAGATTTCATCTCCCTCTGCGTCACTAGCGGCCAATCCTTCTCCTCAGACGCCAGAGGCTCGTGGGCGAATACGTCGTGGCAGGTCCAGTAGTCCTCTAGCACTTCCATCATCCAGTGGTCCACCGTTTTCGTCGCTACTCCACAGCCAGAGTGCTCCCACGTCAGATATACATAGCTCTTGTCCAGCCAGTGGCCCAAATACACCACGGCGAGGCAACACCACGGGAATCATCTCAGGGCACAATCTAGTGACGGGAGCAGAAAGGACAATATTGAAGCTTGCAAAGTTACTCATCGTGAAGCACAACATTTTCAAGGACCCACTCTCGAATGTTATTGCTTTGACTGACCTGGTGATGAAAGTCTGGGATGCCACAGTGGAGAGTAATTCAGACTCTGGATATATCAGACCCTCAGAGATGAGCATAAGTGTGGTAAGTCAACTACTGTGGGTGCGGCTAGACACACACTGGGATTCTGACGTAGAACGATATGCCAAAACCATTCCTCAGCACGATCACATTTCGTATACCATGTGAAGGCTTATATTGTAAAGTTATACAAACTGCTAGAGGATCCTGCAGCAAGGGCGCATAGGGTAAATTACCTGTATGAACAGGATAGATTTATGTGCGACCCGAAAGGATATAAGGTCCGTTTTCTCTGCAACTCCCTCTGGTGATCCTACTAATCACGATCAAACCCAACGCGGGTAGTGACGACGCAATTCCTTGCCCAACAGATTTCGGAGGCGATTTACGGTAAGTATTTCGCTGGAAAGCGAAGGCAGGGCATAGCCGAGCCTGATTTTCCTGACCGGATCAATGGTACGATGGTCTGCCTGACGTGTGCAATATTGTACCACATGCTACGAGCGTGGCAAACAGGAATATACCAGAAGCCAGGGCACTTCAAGCCTGATGCAGCAGGAGGTAAGAGTCGGTGAATCTGGTGGTAATTCATTGGAGACCGCATGGCTAACACGGCACCGAGACATAAGACTTGCTTGCACAACAGTGCGAAACATGGGCCAACTGCCCACGGGTTATCCAGGAA
The DNA here is from genome assembly GCA_003313605.1 of Tuber umbilicatum. NCBI lineage: Eukaryota > Fungi > Ascomycota > Pezizomycetes > Pezizales > Tuberaceae > Tuber > Tuber umbilicatum. The sequence goes on from QLOI01001071.1 coordinate 12,251, forward strand.
GTGATCCTACAAGAGATTCGCGGTACAATTCTGAGGAGAGTTGAGCAGGTTTACGGGGTGCAGAAGGACCGCAGTCAAGGATATGATGACAATTAGGGAGCGGTGATGGCTGACCTTTTGGGTCGTGCATCCGACCAGACCTCACTGCCGCTAGGGTTATGTCAGACTGATCCACGAACTTCGTTGGAGGAACACTACGAACAGACGAATCAGTCGCAAGAGAGTGACACCTTCGTCCATTTTAGCCAGACGTCGATTGCCTGTGAGCTAGGACTACTAGATTCAGATCCACCGAGTCCCTCTCATTCACTAGAGTAAACTGAAGGGCCGACGGCCCGACACCTGATGAGTCCATCACAGTCAAGTCCAATGTCCCTGAGCCTTGAGGAATCTCAGGAAAGCCGAATGTCACTGCCAATTTGCCACCATGAGCGGGACATCAAGGATAGGGGGGGGGCACATAGAAGCGTCAGTGGCGGAGATTGACAGCAGCACCTCCAGTCATCCAGTGAATTCTAGACGGGGTCAGGATGAGGAAGGACAAGAATGTGTTGTCTTCGGATAGACTGGACAGGGCGACAGCAGTCGGACAGACTAGCCCAGGGTTTTCTTTCATGGGTACCATTTTACCACGTTAAATTTTGTTCATTAATTTTATTCAGTTTCTTTGAAAGTTATCTTATTTTTGTTGTAACTTATGCGCGACGCCAAAGAGTAAATAGTATCCGTATGGGGGTGTAGTGCTGGGGACGTAGTGCAAAGAGAAATTCTAGATGATATGCACTGTAGGATCAGGGCAAAGAAGTAGTCAAGAATAGATTCGGGTGATCAGAAAGTAATAAATTACATCATCGAAAATTAATGGACGCGCCCTGTGCATTTTGTGCATCTGACGCACAGGGCACTCAGAATGCTAATCACGAATCAGGGTGCAATGGGCTTACCCCCTCAATCTCTGGGTGCACTCAGGACGCACCCGGCGCAACACCCAATATCCGGACGCTATACTCAATACTCAGAATATAATCAGGATACCATCAGAAGTACCTGTTTACCCCTGTAAATATTGTTTGGACCCAGGTCACAGTTATATTTCAGGTATTATAAACAAAATCTTTTCAAAATCAGGTATAATTATTTATTCTACTCTATATACACCGCTTCTTATTCACTAATGACCCCCCCCTTAGGCTTCGCACCCTGTAACCCTCTATATAGCTACCCCAATCCAGATGGCGATTTCCTGAGTTTTATTGCTATAGAGATTTTTGTTATACCGGCCTATAGCCGACGTGAGGCACAATCATCTCCTGCAAACAGAATCAAAATCCATCAAGCGGTTGTGTAGTAATCTGCTATCGAGTCTGGAAAAGCGCCAGCCTAAAGTTCACTCCCACCGACATTAGCGACCTCCTAACCTTTGATGCTATGTAGCCGTTCCATATGCCGGCATGTAGCCGGCGTCAAACCCAATCACCTCCCTCAAACAGAATCAAAATTGGCTCACTGGTTGTTGAGATATCTGCCATCGGGTCTAGAAAGGCGCCAGCTTAATGTATACTCTCACAGGGATCAGCGATTTTCTAGGTTTTGGTGCTACAGAGACGGTCTTTATACCAGCGTGTAGCTGACATCCAGCCGAATCACCCCCTGCAATCAGAATCGAAATCCGTCTAGCGGTTGTGGAGTAATCCGCTATCGAGTTTAGAAATACGCTAAGGTAAAGATAAACTACTGCCACTGAGGTTAGCGATTGCCTGAGCTCTGGTGCTATAGAGACGTTCTTTATACCGACGTGTAGCTGGCCGCCATCCTAACGATCCCCCACCAACAGAATCGAGATCTATCCAGCGATTGTGGAGCAATTCACTATCGAGTTCAGAAACCCGCAAATGTAAAGAGACACCACTGCCACAGAGGTTAGCAATTTCCTGAGTTTTGGTGCTATGGAGACATTCCTTATACCGGCGTGTAGCTGATGTCTGACCCAATCGCCTCCCGCAAACAGAATTGAAATCGGCTTAGTGGTTGTTGAGACATCCGCCATCAAGTCTGGAAAAGCGGCAGCCTAAAGTACACTCCCACAGACGTTAGCAATTTCCTGGGTTCTGGTGCTATGGGGACATTCCTTATACCGGCGTGTAGCTACCATCAAGCCCAACCACCTCCCGCAAACGGAATTGAAATCGGGCCTGCGGCAGCTGAGGTATCTGCCATCGGGATCTGGAAATCACCAGAATAAAGGACACTTCTACAGAGGTCAGCGATTTCCTGAGTATTCGAGCTATGGTGACCTCCTTTATGCCGGCGTGTAGCCAACATCAGGTTCAATCACCCCCTGCAAACAGAATCGTAATCTGTGAAGCGGCTGTGGAGTAATCAGCTATTGAGTTCAGAAACGCGCTAAGGTAAAGAGAAACTACAGGCCCTGATGTTAGCGATTTCCTGAGTTCTGGGGCTATGTAGACATTCTTTACACCGACGTGTAGCTGGCCTCCAGCCTAACCATCTCCCATAAACAGAATTGCGATCCATCCCGCGGTTGTGGAGCAATCTGCTATCGAGTTCAGAAACGCACTAAGATAAACAAACACCACTGCCACAGAGATTTGCGATTTCTTGAGTTTTGGTGCTATAGAGACGTTCTTCATACCGACGTGTTGCTGGCGTCCAGCCCAATCATCTCCAGCAAACAGAATCGAGATCCGTCCTGCAGTTGTAGAGTGATCGGCTATCGAGTTCAGAAACGTGCAAAAGTAAAAAGAGACTATTGCCACCGAGGTTAGCGATTTCCTGAGTTTTGGTGCTATGGAGACGTTCCTTATACCGGCGTGTAGCTTGCGTCAAGCCCAATCACCTCCTGCAAACAGAATTAAAATCGGCATAGCAGTTATGGAGTAATCCGCCATCGAGATCCGTAAGAACTGGTGTTAAGATTGTTGTGATGGGGGGGAGGAGATGGGAAGCATTGGTTTTCTCCTAAGACCCCAGGTAAGTAAACAGAGGAGTGCTAAGAGTTCAGCATGGTGGGACCATTCAGGGGTTAAGAGGTGGCAGGAAATCAGGATAAAGGATGCTGTTAAGAAGCAAGTCAGGAATTGTTCAGGATATAGTGTTGTAGCAACCGGCCCTGGGTGAGTGACAAGGATGATAGCTGGGCGTCAGTTAGGTGCAAAGTCGCATCAGGGTTCAAGGGACTTTTACGACTAACCTTGGATGCTCAGGGCGCACAGGGCACAAAAGAGACGTCGCTTGCCCCCAGACACAACGGCAACCCACCAGACGCAAGCAATATTTTTACTAATGTAAATATCAGAAAGGCACAATGGCGGGTACAAGATGAGGACGGCGTCAGGAATATATTGAGACGCATTACGAAGTATCATGAGGAAGTCCAGGCCGGCGTAGGTGCAGGCAGTGCGCTGTTAGGCATATGCAGTTGCAACACCCGTCTGGGGCCCCGATATAGGGCCCGGACGTCGCCTGCAGCAAGGTGTGTTGTAGCTAGTAACTAGCAAAAATTGGGGAATTGGCAGCATCCCCATAACACCATATACGTCGTCGCCGTCCGTCCGACCAGAAGCTGTTCGCAGGATATATGAGAGGGGTAGTGTGCACTGCTCATACAGCTGGAATCTAGTATATGATGCGAAATGATATCTACGTGAGCAGAAAAACCTACAGAATCAGAAAATAACAATGATTCCAGTTGGCCAACTACGAATAGTCATAGGTCTGCCAGAACAGATGGGAGTTAAGAAGACGTAGCTGCAAGCCCATTCTCGCTAGGCAAATCAAAGAAGCGATAGAGCACTATGTCTACCAACTCTACGTAAAGATAATGCTGTCATGCCTCTGTGTTGTCACCGTTGTCTGATATTGAGACTGATCACCTCGGTAACAGAGCAACGACTGGTATGTTCGCAATTTGGACAGCATGCTCAAACCAAGTTCATATGGCAAAGGCATCGTTTACTTCCGACTGGCGAAGTCTCGCATACTCTCAGGAAGACGAAGTACAATATACCGAATAACCAGAAGCGGGGAATTATTCAGGGTCTACAAGTGTTCGCACTTAGGATTGATAAGACTAAAGACTACTAGTTGTTGCGCAGGTACTTAGTTAGTATAGGTGTTAGATGTACTGGCCGCGGAAACTCACGCAGGATATAAATATAAGAGCTTCTCCACAGCTATTTGACAGACAGCAACGGAGAAGAGATCCTATCAATATAACAAGTTATTATCTACACTTCATACTCTTAGTAGTTTTAGCGAACTGTGTATTAGCGACTCAATTACAACGCCTTCCTGACACTACTCCGTTATCGAACACTTAAATGCTTAACCTTGCTATACTGAGCTCTGCATTGGTTACCCGTAACAAGCGCGCCCGGACGAAGAAGCAAGGTACTACGTGATAGCAGGACGGAATCAGGATGTCATGACGGTAGGGTGGCCTACGACCACACATCTTCTGGATGCGTAAGCGCAGGGTCAGTTGTTGGCTGGCCGCAATCAGGATGTTGTGTGGATAAGGCGGCTTATGACCAGAGGTCGTCTGGCTGCAAAAATGCCCAAACTGGCGTCGGCTAGATGCAAAGGCACAGGAACTGATGTCCGCAGGACAAAAACGGACCAGGGCAGATGTCGGCTTGATCGAAAAGCATGCGGGCAGACGTCGCCTGGACGCACAGGACGTAGGGTCTGTGTCAGGACGGTGCCAGGACACAGGGCGAAAGAAAATGAAGATCAGGGCATGATGTCGCACAGACGTCGCATCCCGGTTAGCAGTTAACGTTATGAGCGTCCAGTGCGTCTGACGCACTGGACGCAAGCAGATATTTTTGCTGATGAGGAAGCCAAATAATATGTATACTTCGTCCTATAAAGTTGACCATCATCTCGTTAACAGCAACATTTGTACTAGGCCCATAAAGCCCCTGGCATCGCAATTGAAAATAGAAAGAAACAGGTTCCAATTTCTTCCCCCAGTCTTTCCGAGAGAGCTTTGGCGACTGACTACTGCAGGGTGGAATTGAGATTTGCAAATATCGCTCAATCTGCATATATCGTACATACTAGGCTGATTGCTTCCTTTAGTAGCATACTCTGGCCATACTTCCACTGACTTACTAAACTCAGCTGTCTATTAATACCTCTAAAGATAGAGATACTAAGAAACCTCCGGAGCTCGGAAAAAGTAAGTGGCTTCCATGACCATATGCCTTTCTGCCTGTTTGCCGCAGACCACTTTTGCTCTGCATGAATATTGGTCGCCTTCACAATTGGTTCTAAAGTTACCAGGGTCCAAAAGAGAGAGAAATAGACAATTGGTATTAATTCGATATCAGGTGGGACAATAACTCGAGCTGCATGCTCTGATGCAGCATGTTCTAAAGGTTTAAACCCTTCCTGTCCAACATGGAGATCTGAATCTTTTCCAGCCATGAGCTTGGGCTTCTTCAGTAATATATTGGTGCATTTTGCGGATAATGGCTTTCGAGATCGTTTAGAAGACATCCTGTGGTGAAAATATTTCTTTACGATCACTTTAGAACAGACTAATAATAGCCTTACGTTGATGCAAGGTCTTATGCCATGTCAGACTTACCCATATGACTAGTTTACTGACACTAATGCATGAGACCAATTTTCCCACCGTCTTGACCGCCCAGGAGATAGCTTCCCCTCACATTATCAGAGTCGGGGGAGTGCGATTTGTTATGCTTGTTGGTAGCAGCTAATTTAAATCGGAATTTTGCACGGAAAACCTGCGGGGTACAGTACATTTCGTTCGTTACCAAGCCCCCACAGCACTACCAACCGTTTAAAAGTGAAATTCTAATATACCTTTCAAATATTTACAACGGAAGCGTTCCAACATAGTAAGTGTATACATACATGAACCCGCCCAGTGTCTCTAATCAAGCGTAAACATATTCTAGGGTATCTTGGATAGGAAGATCACGCTCGGGAGGCTCAAACGATCTGTCCTGTATCTCGTCCACATATCCCTCCAGTCTATCCAGCAACGCCATGTCAACATCCGTTATCATAAACTGCACTCCTGAGCCCATATCGCCATCCTTCATCTCCCTAACCTCATCGATGATCGACCGAAGTATTGCCGCCGTCTTCTGGCTACCCTCGATAGCATTGACTTCCATCTCGTCCACCAATTCGACAATCTTGGAAATGTCCTTATACGCTTCCCACTTTGTTTGGAGCATCTCATTGTAAACTCCGGTCGAGCATCCAACAACGTAAGACTCGGCGCCTAGCGTCTTTACCCGCTCAAAAACGGACATGGCGCCCACGAGGTCGTTGAAGTTTTGTCGAAAAGTCATCATGCCCTCCACTAACAAGTCGGCGTATGTTGCGGACGGGATTTCCCGTCCGCTCTCGGCATCCTTACAAGTAACCATGCTAAAGACATGATTATCCAGCCACTTTAATAACTTCTTGTCCGTCTGGCAATTTCGCATCTCTTCAATCAAGGAGGCGAGACCCCTAATTCTGCTCCGCTCCGCCTCCACTTCTTCGTCTGTCCGTGGGCCCGATCTCAGCCCTGCCGCCCTCGCAGCTGCAACACGAAAGGATATAGGGTACTCTTTATTATCGCTCGCTTTTGCAAGCCCAAATGTAGCAGAGGATGGATTGATAGCACTCCTCGGTCCAAAAGAGATCTCGTTACCATTCGCCAGTGGCCCAACGGCTGACTCGAAAAGCTGGGTAAGAACGTTACTGGGAAAGGAACACCCGGATTCCTTTAGTTGTGGAGCGAAGGAGGACTTTTCCGACAGAATTGATTCGAAAATTTTAGTGAAGATCTCCCTTTCCCTCTCGGTTATGGTCGTGTGAGTTGTTTGCAATCGTGGTCGCGCATAGGTCGGAGCAATGTAAGGCGTCCCAGGCCGAGGTGCAGACGGAGGGGCGCCGGTCAAGAATGCCCATGGGTCATCACTACCTGGCCCACGGTCGCAGGTATAGCGATCATCAGAGAAGGGTAGATCTCTGTCCACCTCCTCGAGATTTCGCCTCTGATAGCTTGCAACGGATCTTGAAGGGTAAAGGAGCAATAAATGTAAGAATGGGAAAGGCACATTGGTAACGTTGACAGAGAAATTAACAGCCAATGGGGGTCTGGCTGTCAAAACCGAAAGAGTGAAGGGCTTGCATCGGCTCATAGTTGCCCACAGAGGAGGTGGGGGGGAGGAATTGAAGGAGTCTCCGAGGACGATGGATACTTTCTTCCTCTCTTTTTTTTTTCACCCCCTCCACAATGTGAATATGGATAGTAAGGTCTTGAACTGAAGAGCTTAATGCTGACTAAGCCACTGCTTACCCTCCCCAGAATCTCTACCCGTACTGCTGCAGCTGCATCCTACCACGCGTAAACTGGTTCTATTCACCACGCGCCCCCTCGCTGTCTTGCACTATAGTACCGATAATAGCGGTACCATACCCCGATAAAGACCTAAGTTATCCTCCTCGCCCAATCATACCAGCACCGTTACCTATTCCAAACACACTACGAAATCCTACCTCCGAGCACCACTCACACGTCTATCACCCCGTATACACATACAACCCACTGAATAAGTCGTTATGGAGGACTCAAACGAATACGAGCGACTGCGTCAAGAAAACATTCTGAAAAATAGAGAGTTACTCCTACAACTCCAACTTGATGCCGCATCCGTTGGTGCCACCAAAAAAACCACGACATCGTCCAGCAGCAGCGCTAGCAAACCGAAAAATCGAAGCGTGAAAAAAGAGCCCCGAAGTCCTTTACCTAGAAGAAAGTCTTCTCGCCTTGCCGGTTTGCCAGCGGATTCCGAGGTCGCTAAGAGAAAATTTGAGGAGGGTGTTGCTGCTCTTCAGGAGGTAGAGAAGGCCAAGAGGGCGAGAGTCGCTGGAGATCTAAGCTTTGAAATTCGACAAGGTTTGGTCGATACTACCAAGACCACTCGGTTCGAGAGGACATTTACGGACGAAAATGTCAAGGAAACCACGGATAAAGATTTGAGATTGATGAGGCAGAAAATGATGGGGTTGAGGCTTTACGACCAGTATCTTCCGAATGGCAAGTTAACCAAAGAAGCGTAAATTCTACAAAGTACAAATCAGAACGCGAGTTCAAGCTAACTGATACGATCAATTAGATATCAAAATTTGTCCTGAGCGCATAGTAAGAACCTTCCCACTCCCTGTTATTACGCGAATGATGGTATTTAACACTAGTCACCTAGTATCATATGGGATTCCACCCGACGACCGAAAAACAACTAATCTTTGCTGGCGACAAGGCGAGACCTCAAGACCCCACCACTACGATAAATTCTCTCCTATTGACTATTTTTGATTCAGATGGGAACCCTCGGTATATTCGACGCCCAATCTCACAAAGAGGATGAAGACGGAAATCCGATTGCGGACATTAGTCAATATAAAGTGCACTCTCGAACAATATCCACCTTTGCTTTCGATCCTGTCTCTGCCACAAGCCTTTATACATCTTCCTATGACGGGAGTATACGGAAGTTCGATCTGGCCACTGGCGTGGCTTCCGAGGTTTTTGTTGCGGAAGACGGTGATGCCTTGAGCGGCGTTGAAATTCACGATCACAATATGCTTTACTTTTCCACATTAGACGGTCTTTTCGGTAGGCGGGATCTAAGGCAGAAGCAGACAGACATATGGACTTTGCATGAGAAGAAAATAGGAGGCTTTTCCACGCACCCGCGCGCTCCTCATCTTGTCGCTACTAGCGTAAGTGATATCCCCCTTGCTCCAATTTCGTACACTAACCTGAAATGACAGTCTCTAGACCGCACCCTCAAAATCTGGGACCTTCGAAAAGTCGTCAATACTGCCGAATACCGAACACTCACATTGGTAGCCGAACACCCTAGTAGACTAAGCGTTAGTTGTGCCCTCTGGTCGTCAAGCGGAAGCCTAGCGACAACCTCCTACGATGATACTATTAAGATATATAAATTCCCCGACGCCGTTAGGTGGGGTCCTACCAGCAATTTTGGAACGGTCGAACCAGACGCGACTATTAGCCACAATAATCAGACTGGCAGGCATGTCCATTCTTCCGCTCTCTCCTTATTAGTTAGTGCTAACACATACTATAGATGGGTTACCATCCTTCGCGCCCAATGGCAGCAAGCGCCCCCCGACGGGCGGCAAAAGCTCGTCATAGCAAATATGAGCAGATTCCTAGACGTCTACTCCGAGAACGGCGAGCAACTAGCTGAACTATCACACGAGAGCGTTACAACTGTCCCCGCGGCAGCCCAGTTCCACCCGACTCGGGATTGGATTGCTGGCGGGACTGCCAGTGGGAAGGTGGTCCTATTCGTTTAGTTCGTGCGCGGCCAGCGGAGAGAGAATACCAAAATTATAATAATTCGGAGGACCAGTGCAGGGTTATGGTGTTATCATTTACCTCAGCATAAGGGAGCAAGCCAGTTTGGCTTTAGCTCCGGATTGATTTGTGCTTGGGTTTGGGGGCGGAAATGGTTTTTTTCTCTTTTTTTTTCCAAAAATGACGGATCGTGGGCTGTGGGGAGGTCTCATGCATACTATAATAGCTAGTGGTTGCATTTTATTTCCTTGTGGGCCCGTTGGCGCCCTTACACACGACTTTTTGAAACTTGTCTACGACTTTTGCCTCTGTAGGAGAGATACCAAGATACTGGTACTCCCCTTCTGGTCGATTTTAGGCACCAACCGCATCTTAAATGTAGTGCTGTACTTGTATGTGATTCCTATTAATTCTTAGATGACGAGTGACCAGCTATGACATCAATCACCTCTTGCCATTTCACAACCATGCCGACAATCCCATTTCTATGACATACTAGGATCATAAAACTAGCCTCTATCGTTCATCCATAGTAGGTATCTACAAACCCACTATAATTTGACTCCGCCAGAACCGTATTAACACGGCTGAGCATTTTCATCTTCCCAACAAGCTCGCAACAGATAAAATATCTTCACTTTAAGCGCTGAACCTTTCACTAGTTTCATGAGTGTGAACCCTATTTCCTTTGAACAGAAAGCGACATCATTTCGGCCGGCCTACCAATCATAATAATTTGATGATAGTGGATAATTATAACACGGTGCTTGTAGTTGTACCATGAATTTATGCCCGTCCTTTGTACCGTACCTATACATCTACCCTACCATATTATTTCCCGATGCCTTCCCCCGCATGGCAAAACACACCCTTGGATGTCTCAGAACAACCCTTCAGGGTTTGTAACGGAAGACTCATAACCTATCATGTCATCGCCATGAACCAAAATGATCACCAAAGTGAAAATAAAGCGCTACAGTATCGGTCTACCCATCCAAAATCGGCCACCGACAAGCATCAAAATCGTCCTCAAGCTACCTAGAGTACCATATAGCACTCCACACCTATCCATCACAGCTACTCACTCGAAACCCCACACCTTTTACTCCCCGATATCTCGTGCACTACCTAATTAGCCCGAACAAGAATACCAGAGGTGAACAAAATCCCCCAAACGGTACCGTGAACCCGAGAGGTATTGCCCCCTTTCTCGGCATGCCGCCAGATCCCTATTCGCAAGTGACGTCCAATCTCCCTTTCCGGGGTTTCGGGATGCTTGGTCGACAGGGTTGAGGAGGGGTTAATATGCTCATTTACCATATTTCCGCTATCCTGGGGATTACAGCGCGTAGCTGCCAGCAGAGGAATGCGCTGGCGGAGGTCCCCTAGACTTTGGGTGGGGAATAGGTCACGGGTATTGGGAGGATTTTATGGTAAGGTAGACTTATCGGG
>QLOI01001071.1:23088-37625 GCA_003313605.1 Tuber umbilicatum
GGGGGGGGGGGGTACGATAAGGGGCTATCCAACTCGTGGAGTACAGTACGCACATACGGTACAACAATTGACATCTACAAGTATTCTCGGAAATACCAACTCACATATTAATATATACAACAACGGGGCACAAAAATAATCTCTCACAGCGGTATAATATACCTTCCCCACCTCATTCTATTCCAAACCCATTGGCTAAATACATGACATGATACATGAGGAAATAAAATAAAATGATCCCAGCCCATATCCCAAGTTTGACCCGTGACGTAAAGAAATAAGGAAGAAACAATGGCATGCGTTCCCACGAACCTTTCCAGACATAACTGTATCATAATTTGTCCCAACCGACCAACCGAACCTCGTATTTCACCCATTGTCATAAAAAAAATCCGGGGGGGAGAAGTGAAGGGAAAAAAGTTAGCGCAAAAAATAGGGTATCGTTACACGAAGATTAGAAAGGGGATCGAAAAAATCAAAACACAAAATCAATCACATCATCTCACTCTCATGTCTGACCTAGAAGAGATTTGATCGACGGTAGCCACCCAAGTTGACCCGAATAGTGGGGTTTTAGGAACGAAGGAGAGGAGAGAAAAAAAAGAGGGGGGGGTATTATATGCTCGCTGAAAACAATATTCGTGAAAATCGTACGTCGCCTTCCGCTACTTTGGCCGATTTTTGATTTCTGGTTTTTTTCTTTGATATTTCTGATATCTGGCCTGAGCGCTCTCACTCGCCAAACCATTTTCTCGGGCACACGATAGAATGCACAAACGCCTATTATTCGGGCCCAGAGAATAAGCTCCACTTCCCGCCGTTTAAGGAATGTTCCTTAGAATTCATCGGCATCAGTGAGTTTCTCCACAAGGTGCATTGACAGAATCCTGTAGTAGGGTTAGTACTTGCGCTGTGAGCGGAAGGGTAAAAAGGAGGACTAACATAACAAGCAGACCAATTGTGACGATGATTAGTAGCGCAAACCCAAACCAACCTAATACCATTGCTGTCACTCCGACTCCCGTTGATACCGAACCGTTTTCTAAATTTTCCGCTATCGTCGCCGCAGCTACGCTTGCCGTGTGCTGCCATAAGACGGAGACGAGGACGAAGATAGCGGCAACAAAGATAACAGCGAGCGCAATCTGTGAGACAGCACGACTGGGGAGACGTCTCCTTTCGGGCCCTCCTTCATATTCCTCCTCATAACCAGGGAAAGTAGCCAGCAAGAGTAAGGTAACGGCAGCGAGAATGATAGCAATGATCCTAATAACTGATCAGTACATATATACGTCTCTTTTGTGTGTAGGTGGGCCATTTACAAGAGGTAGGGGAAGACAATGCTTTCCCGGAAGGTCTGGGCTACCCAGATAAGATTTAAGGGATCTTGGTCTACGGAAACCTGAGCGGCAAGAGAAGACGCATTTGCACTGCACAACCAGGATCCAACGTCAGGATTAATACAGATGCCGAAATATCTAATCCCAAAAATTAGCCATCGTTGCGAGCTCCGAAGAAGACCTGATACCTACCCTACTCGAGCCTCCAGCGCAGCGTCGCCGACGATGTTCCCAATGGCACGGGTGGCACCAGGATCAACTTGTGCTGGATCGAATTCGGGCGCCGTCTTATCATACCACAGGTTTATCAGAAATATCGAGGGGATCAATGGGCTCGAGGAAGAACATCCTGCCAGTAATAACGCTGCACGCACGTCAGCTCACCAGTTCCGTTGCAAAAAATTGTATCCTATTTCCGAAAGGTGTCCGCTATCGGACATTCTGCGACTTACACAGCAGGATTATAGCAATCAAGATCAGTACCATTAGAACATGGTGGTATGCGAGGAAAGGAACAAGCCCTAGACAGCAGTTAGCACAAGACTTTCTCCAACCCGTGGAATGCCGCTCCTGCAGGTCAGAAGCGTAATAGGCGATCGGATATGTCGCAGCGTACTCTCGAAGCCGAACACAAATCTGATCCTCCTTTCTAGCATCGTATCTTGTTCGACTACCGACCGACGTGAAGAATGATGGAATGCACGGCGAAGGAATTTGTCAAAAAGTTGCTGGAATTGTTGAAGGGGACAGCCCTGGAATTTGACGAGTGATGAGGCGAGACGAAGAGAGGGTGGGTGTCGTCAAATTCTATGCAAGATGGTCGAGACAAGGGATTGTGGGTTTTCTTGCTAGAAATGTGTAGGTTCGAGTCCGGTATGAGACTGATGGCGAGATGAATTGAGTGGGAGGTGTGGGAAAGTTGGGAGTGTGGGAGGTAGCGAAAAGAAGAGGTTGGAGAGTGATAGGACGGTCTACTCGATTTTGGGGATACGGCAAAAAGAGAGGGCGGGGGATCAACCATAAACACGATGGTTGCCACAGCAATGCGACACTACCCTAGCCAATCAACCGGCCACGTCACTTCCAACAGGTGACACCAGCCACCTCGAGAACAGGGAAGCCAGCCATCCAAGAGGGAAAGACACCAGGGAAAGCACCAAAAAGCACCAAAAAGCACCTTATTTTTAACCTTTGATCCTCAAAGTTCCCGGGCGCATCCATCTTGTTTTCCCCTGTTCAGTTTTCACCGACACTTGTGGGGAATGCCAAGGATTGGGCTTTGCTACAAAGTATTTTTAACCCCATGAATTGGATGCGTGCTAGAGGACTCGAGTAGACGATATTGATCCGATCGGGGACATTCAGAGAACTTCAAAGTATTATACCCGTTCAAGAATTCTTCCACCGAAGTCTAGGACAACTCTTGTGGAGACGGTGCAGTCCTCCAACTTGATTACTGATCCCACAGTTGTGTCTGGGGTGCCTGGAGCTTAAGGGTGTGGAGGGCGTTGCCAAAATGTGAAAGAAAGACCACCACGTATTCTGCAGCGTCTATTGTAAGAAAAAGGGGCAAGCTCGGCACCATTTGGCGTTGCCAGCCCTTTTGGCTCCGGACGCCGTATTGGGTGGGGGAGGCTAATACTGATAGTTGATCCATAATCTTATCCATACTGGCACTTGTATCACAAAAGATCCTATGGTGATGTGGTTCACTCGAGTTTGGAATGTGAGACACCGCTGACCGCTGGGCAGTGGTCCTGAGTCGGAGAAAAGCGATCAATGCATCAGGATCGAATCGTCAATCACAGAAGACTTCTAGAAGGTCTATGGCACTTGTAAATGCTGGAGACATTATTCGCTGGTATGCACAATACAGGTATCTGAGCATTGATTGAATCTACCTCTGGCGAAACAGAATAGGAACAATGAAACAAAAGTCCCGAGCCAGCCTTTGCTCATTCCCTGCAAGATTTTGACTTACATAAGCATCAGACCCCTCCATGCGTGTCGTTCAACCTCTCATTTTTCCTTGGCCCACGAAAGTTTTCCCCCACCACCCATTCTATCGCAGCAAACCTCATCTGATCTTCCATCGAAACAAATATCCATAATGTTTTATGCTAGAGCTGCCTCTCGCTTCTGGCGGGCCCCTTCCGCCGGAGCCATCCTTTCGCGTTCAATTTCTACAACCAGACCTCAATCCTCGGCCTTCCGACCTTCTTTGGTTTCACCGTACCCTCGTCTTGCTAATCGGTTTTCCACTACAAAATATCGATTCGAGAAATTAGGACAAGGTATGTATTGCGATTGGGCTTGGGCCTAGTATCCCTCTAGGCAGAATTATCTTACTTACTCGTGATTACAGTTGACGAGGAGTTGGCGTTAAAACTCCAGACCGAAATTGACCTTGAAAAGTCAAAAGAAGATGAAGCCGAGTACCCATTGAGTGTAAAGGAATATTTAGAGACTGGCCAATTTGAGGTGTCATTTCTTCTCTATTCTGCACGAGTTCTTGAGTCTAACGAATTTCTCCCTAGATAGCCGACAAGCCAGGCCAAGAGGAAGTCCAGCTCGTCCGCAAGTTCGGAGATGAGACGTGAGCTTCCCTCACCTCCGCTTTATCTCTAGAGAGTGACCTTTATTAAATATGCGTTAGTATCCGTGTTGAATTCTCTATTTCAGACCTCAATGCTCTTAGCAACGAAGGACTGAACGATGATGCTCTCTACGACGAAGAGCCAAGAGAGGGAGACCTTAACGCAATGTCTTCGCAATCCGGGGGTGCACAATCCAAGGCTGCCCGGGGTGAGGGAAGAGCCAACGATATGGACGCTGACGAATACGACGATGATCCAGAACCGACTTTCCCCGCGCGAGTAAATGTTACTATTGAGAAGGTTGGTATTCATAATTTCTTTTGAGCTGGTTACGTTTACTAACTTTTCTAACAGCCAAACTCGGGCGCACTCCAAATCGAGGCGATTGCTCAGGATGGGATGATTGTGATTGACAATGTGTTTTACCACAGGTCTACGAGGCTTGCCAACGCTCAAACCGCTGAGGCTGATTGGGAGAGGAGGGGTATCTATGCCGGCCCTCCGTTCGGTAACTTGGATGAGGACCTGCAGGTCCTGCTGGAGAGATATCTTGATGAGAGAGGAATCAACACCGCTTTGGCGCTCTTTGTTCCCGACTACATTGACTACAAGGAGCAGAGGGAATATGTTCAGTGGTTAGAGAGTAAGTTAGATTTATTCCGGGAAATATTATATATGGCGGAGACCTAACACGCCCCTATAGATGTCCACAGCTTCGTTGCGAAATAAGGGTTTTACTTTTTTTTTCCTCCACCTGGCTTTCCAAACCTAATTGTATAGTAGCCACTGCGAAGTGTCCTGAGAAAATGTTTCGCTTGTTACTCCTCTCCGTTCCCTTGATCGGGAAAATAGAACAGAATATTTTAATTTGTGGCAAAGATATGATCAGACCAATATTGTTTGTTGAATGGAGGTTAATAACATGAGGGAAATTCCGTACTAAGGGTACAATGGGTATCTAGGGAATGGAGGGTCTTAAACAGTTTCTTCGTTGGCCCCTCTCGGACCGATACCCAAGGAAAGCCCTCTGGCCAGACTTGCCCAGTTGAGGCCTCCAAGCTCTGGCTCGTTCTGATAGCGAGCAGATTTCGAAGCTGCCAAAGCGTCATCCAGTTGCCCCTGATGCATCTGTTTAATTATCAAAGTATCCTGGGCAGCCGGAAGATTGGAGTGGCGAACGTGATCCTCAAACATCTGTTGTTCTTTGGGGGTGAATGGCAAGCTGATTAATTTTAAAGCATCGGTCTCCTTGCGAACTGTGAGGCAATGATCGATTAGGCTGGTGAACAACTCATGCTGTAATGATTCCGGAACTGTTCGTTGGTAGAGAAAGGCTGATTCAATGGAGGTAGCATTAAGAGCGGTGAAGTAATCTCTTATCGAGTTGTCTGTGTTCAGTTTTGTCTGTGTCGCTTGAACGAAAGTGGTAGCAAGCTTTGGACCCAGAGCAGGCCCGGCGTGATGGATGAGGGCAGAAAGGATCTTGTGAGGATTGATGGGCGTAACGGCGGGTTCAGCCAAGTGCATGATAGCTTCCTAGAGCACAATTGTGTGAGCCAAACATTTGTGGTAGGCGGAGTAAGAGCATACCTCAAACTTGAAATTATCCAAAGCCCAGAGGCCATCCATCAGGCTACAAAAGTTTGGCTGAACCAGAGCCTTCCGAGCGTAGCTTTCAGCGTCATCACTGCCAGGATGTGCGCGATCGAAATCCTTCTTGAGATAGTATATGAAAGAGTCTCTCTTTAGTTTATCTAGTTCCTCCTTCTCCATGATAACAGTGACAAGTGTTCGTAAGGCGGCAACGTTCTTTGGTGGGTACAGTCGATCAACTAAAGGGTTGATGTGTTATTATTGTTATTATTATTATTATTATTATTATTATTATTATTATTGTAGTGATTGAGGGATTGAGGGATTGGCTCCAAATAGAAAACCAGGGAGCTAAATAGTTACCATTCTCGATACGAGCTATCTCCTTGAGAACATAATCAAAGAACAGACTCCCGTCAAGTGAAGTCCGATGTCGTGTGATTTGGCCAATACGGTCCCTGGTATATGGGAATTTCTTATCATCAGGAAAGATGGAACGGTAAGTAGCGAAGGAGCTTCGGTCAAGATCCATGGCAGAGTTTGTGGGTTATGGGAATTGAAAGTTCAGTAATGTGGTGATCAATAAATTCGCGATGGGGAGATGACGGAAGTGCCAAAGTGAGAAAGGGAAGAGACGCGCCTAAAGTGATGAGTGAGCTACGGTATTGGGGTGAAATCAAGCTTTTGTAGAGTCAAGGATTTCCTGCGGGAGGCTGAAAGGTTGTTGCCAAGCCGTGGAGTCGCGGTTGGACGAGCTCTCCTTTGGAGTGCGGGCCTCAAATTTGGGAGTTTACAAGATACACGGACTGTGCTCGAGTACAGTACAGTACCGTACTGAGTATCCGGACACCTTGATTACCGCCAACGTGTCCGAATACTTTTTTTTTTTTTTAAACTTTTCAACTTTATTAACTAACGTCAACTACAAGTAGCTAATAACAGTTACAAACGGTTTTCTGTTCGCTAAAAGCAAGTCTTCCGTAAAACCCACTAATGAGTCGAGAGCACCCCCAAGAATCCACGGCCGGGTCACTGCAAGCGACCTTCCCCCACTAAGATATTCCACCAAGAGCCGATTGCAACAATCTGGGATAATGTCAGATCCCACGGAAGGGTCACCCATCCAGCGCCTCCAATCAGCACCCTTTGATAAAGGAAAACCACCCATCCACCAACCTCACTTAGCCCACGTACAGGAAACACCCAAAATATAACAAACAAAAACTTAAACCTGCCTCCCCATATGACAACTCCCCCCCGCCTCATACCTCCTCCCACATCCAAAAGCCCTACACATCACATCCTAACCATCCCCGGGACCTCTAGGAACCCCGCCTACCACATCCACTCTCCCATACAAATTCCCCCCAGGACCCATAACTGCCCCGCTGTTAGGCTTATGAATTTCTAACACCCCCCTCTGGCCCCGATATAGGGCCCGGACGTCGCCTGCAGTATGGTGTGAAGTTGCTAGTTACCAGCAAAATTCGCGAAATTGGCAGCAAGCCCATAACACAGTATACGTCGTCGCCGTCCGTCCGACCAGAAGCTGTTCACAGGATATATGAGAGGGGTAGTGTGCACAGCTCATACAACTGGAATCCAGTATATGATACATAAGATATCTGCATGAGCGGAAAAACCTACCGAATCAGAAAACAATAATGCTTCACGTTGACCGGCTATAATTAAGTCATTGGTCTGCTAAAAACGGATGGGAGTTAAGGAGACGTAGCTGCAAGCCCATTCTCACTAGGCAAATCAAAGAAGCGATGGAGCACTAAGCCTACCGACTCTACGTAAAGATAATGCAGTCATGCCTCTGCGTTGTCACCGTTGTCTGAAATTGAGACTGATCACCTCAATAACAGAGGAACGACTGGTATGTTCGCATTTGGGCGGCATACTCAGACTAAGTTCATATGGCAAAGGCATCGTTTACTTCCGACTTGCGGAGTCTAGCACACCTCAGGAAGACGGAGTAAAATTAGGCCGAATAACCAGAAGCAAGAAATTATTCAGGGTCTAAGAGTGTTCGCACATAAAGATTGATAAGACGAACGACAAATAGTTGTTATGGAGGAACTTAGTTAGTATAGGTATTAGATGTACCGGCCGCGGAAACTCACGTGGGATATAAATATAAGAGTTCCTCCTCAGCTATTAGACAAGCAGCAAGGGAGAAGAGATCTTATCAATATAACATGTTATTACCTACACTTCATACTCTTAGTAGTTTTAGCGAAACGAGTATTGGCTACATAATTACGACGCCTTCCTGACCAGACTCCGTTATTAAATTTCGAACGCTTAACCATACTCTACTGAGCTCTGAGTTGGTTACCCGTAACACCCGCCTACCACTCCCATACCCCTACCTATGCCTGGCGAACTCATCCTCGGGCCCGTCGGCACAACAATAACATCCTCCTCCCCACCCTGTCTCACAAATTCCCATGGGATCTCCCTCCCGCCTCTCACAAAACTCCGAGCCTGGAAAACAACCATGTTCTTCCTGCCCGCCTCCAACTCCTCCCTTCTCTTTGCCAGCCATCGCTGATGTTCTCTTATCCTCCTCGTCCTCTTTCCCACCTCCAATGTCCAAGCAACTGAGGGCTCGCCCCTTGGGGGGCCAGGTGCCTGCACTGCCGCAGCTGAGAACACCACCTCAGCCACCTCCTCCCCAGCCACCGACATGTCATCCTCAGCCACCGCCGAAGAAGCCACCGAAGAAGTCATACCAGGTAGCCTTACCTGTGCCACCACCACCTCCTCTTCCTCAACCGTGAACTGGGCCTCGTCATCCCGACCTACAAATTCCACCTTCTGTCCAAATCCTAGCTAACAATTCTGGGAATTGTGAGCCTCCCCGCAAACAACACAAACCACCATCTCCACGCCATGATACCTCGCCAACTGCGTCTCAGCCAAAGCCAACCGAGCAGAAAGCAACGAAACAGAGTGCTTCAAGCTTGAAATCTCCGCCTCCTGAGCAAAAGACCTCTCCACTGCTCTCGCTAGGACATCAGCCAACTGTGCTACCTGTGCCGACAACTGTTTCGAATTTTTCTTCTTAGCCATAACCGAAGTGTATCATGGAGTAGATAGTATCAATAAATAAAGATAAAGATGATGAAAGGGGATGAAAGATCAAGTTTATCGATGAAAAATATTCCAAGCGAGGTGCTGTAGAATAAAGAATTGAAGCAATTGTGATGAAAGAATCAAGGACGCTGGTTGGTCAAACCCGGGAAAAAGATAAGTCACCTGGCGGTGAAATTTCAATAACTGGGGTTGTAACAACGGAGCATGTCCGAATATGTTTTTTTTTTTTTTTTTCTTCTTTTTTTTTTTAAAACTTCTCAACTTTATTAACTATCGTCAACTACAACTAGCTAATATCAGTTCAAAACAGTTTTCTGTTCACTAAAAGCGAGTCTTCCATAAAACCCTCTAACGAGTCACTGGCACCCCCAAGAATCCACGGTTGGGTCACTGCAAGCGATCCTCCCCCACTAAGATATTCCACCAAGAGCCGATTGCAACAACCTGAAATAATGTCAGATTCCCCGGAAGGGTCACCCCACCCAGCGCCTCCCGGCAGCACCTCCTGATAAAAAAAAACCACACATCCACCAACCTCACTTAGCCCTTGCACGGGAAACACCCAAAATAAAATAATAAAAATTTAATCCTGCCTCCCCAACTGACAACTGCCTCCTGCCTCGTATCTTCCCCCATATCTAAATGCCCTACACATCCCACCCAAACCACCCTCGGGACCCCTAGGAACCCCGCCTACCACATCCACTCTCCCATACAAATTTCCCCCTGGGCCCCTAACTGTCGCGCCTACCACTCTTATACCCCCACCTATGCCCGGCGAACCCATCCTCGGGCCCGTCGGCACAACAACAACATCCTCCTCCCCTTCCTGCCTTACAAACTCCCGCGGGATCTCTTCCCCGCCACTCACTAAACTCCCAGCCTGGAAAACAACCATGCACTTCCGGACCGCCTCCAACTCTTCCCTCCTTTTTGCCAGCCATCGCTGACGTTCTCTTATCCTCCTCTTCCTCTTTCCTTCCTCCAACGTCCAAGCAACCGAGGGCTCGCCCCTCGGGGGGCCAGGCGCCTTCACAGCCGCAGCGGAGAACGCCACCTCAGCCACCTCCTTCTCAGCCACCGACATGTCATCCTCAGCCACCTCCGAAAAAGCCACTGAAGAAGCCACACCACATCAGCAAAAGTTCTACTTTGCGTCCTGGTGCGTTACATTCACCCTATGCGTTGGACACCCCAGGCGCTTATAACGTAAACTCCAGTTCTGGGTGCATCCGCCCGGACGCATCGGACCCTGTCAGACATATTTCTCCTTAGCAACTCTGTCCCTAGCGTAAACCCTTTTCGTCCCTTAGCGCCTATTGCCCCTGCTCGCATAACCACCCTTCCCGGACTTCTTGCGGCTTCGCGTTCTCCGCTCTGAAGGCTTCCCCAACTAATACTATCAGCCGTCCTTCTTCCAGACTCCGTCCGCTGGATCTAGGAGAAACAAAATGTGTTCAGGGGGCTGAGGATGAAAAACAGCGGATTCGGAGAGGTTCTAGCCGTGAGATGGATTAGGGGATGGACTGCCGATGTCCTCCCTTCTTTTCCTTTTTGTGCCGAACTCCTCCGAATCCGCTGTTTTTCATCCTCGGCCCCCTGAACACATTTTGTTTCTCCCAGATCCAGCGGACGTTTTCCGGCTTGTACTTTTACCCTCTCAACGGTGCCCGCAGCCTCAAGACGTCCGCCTGGCTTGTTCCCGACCTTTCGTACTTCTAATCGCCCTCTCGACGACTTCCCCGTACCTTCTCAACCTGCTACATCTGCCCAATGCATTCCCATCCTTCTAGTGGCCACAATCGCCCCCCGCCTTTCACAGGCCGCGACACTATTAATTTCGTCTCTTCTGTACTCTTTTGGCATATATCCTTATTTGATTTTTCTATTACACTCTTATATACATACATAATACTAGTGGTATAAATCTCTTCTAGTCCTCTGGGTCAGTTTCCCTAACCTGCGATAGCGCGTTTTCAAGTTCTCACATCGGGGCTGCATCAACCCGTTGCAACTCGTGTTGACCATATCTCGCCGTATCTGTCCAGCCCCCAGCCCCTTCTGATTACTCTGGTTCCGGATTACTTCCAAACTCCCGCCTCAATGCCTCTTCATCGTTGGAATATCCTGCCGTTCTCTCGACATGCTTTCCCTGCTCTTTCACGATCCTGGCCTCCAATGTTCTCCTGATTCGCTCGACTATGCGTCTGCGCCACACCTCTCCTGTACTCTCCCATGTGTGTCTCTGGCGTTCTAGCAGGCCTGTCTTCCCGGTAGGTCACTTATCGCGCATATGAGTACCTGCGGCTTTCACGAGTATCCGGATGCCTGGGGGCTAAGGGATCCGGACACTTTTGAAAACCGCCGGTCGGCGTAATTTATCTTACCTGCAGAACTGGCACGTGTGAAGGCCACATTGTTGATAAAGATTCCAGTCCGCCAGCACCGTAGTGAATGACACAATATGGCTGCTGTCAGACAGATAAACGGGCCATCGATCTTACCCATGAACCCCTCATCCTTCATGCCCTTCCTGTGAGCGCTAGCGTAAAATTGGGCATATATCACGTTCGGAATCTGAGGGGCTATGAATCTAAGAGAAGCCGACTATCGGTCGGATTAGATCAATTTAGTCTTACTACGGTCTGAAATAATCAGGCAAAATTTTGAAAAAAAATACCTCATAGTTGTTAGGCGGGCAAGTGAACCTATCCCCCTCTAGTAGGTATTCCACCCTTCGTTCGCAGCCCGTAGGATCATCAACGTCCAGCTTATAGAGTTCTGTTATAGCCTTCTTTGCCATGTGCAGATACTGAGATCTGCATCTGCTGTGCTATGCCTGAATCTGCAAACCAGTCGCCACCGGCCCATCTATTTAGTCTCCGGATGAAATGTAGGTTATCGATTAGGATGACTTACCTGGTCACTAGAAAGTGAGGTAGCATCGGCAAAGTTGGGAAAGCCTAATTTGTCCTGGGCATGGTTCCAGCACCTACGTACCTCCTCGGTCAGGGTAATTGGGTCTGGAAATGGATTCACGAAGATTGTCCAGTCCCACATCAGCGAGCAAGCTTTAGCCAGAATGCTACGCTCTAGCCCTGTGGCCATATTTCGTCTGCTGCTAGTCTGCACTCCACCACTGCGATCCAATTCCGGCGTTGTTGGATCTGAGTGGCTAGGAGTTATGGCCGGGGTTGCCAGCGAGTTCAAGACTGCAGGCGACTGGGAGAGAAGTAGGTATGTAAGCTGATTTTGGCTAATACGTGCTGGGGCAAGCGTTCGCCGTCGGGGGTAAGGAATCCTCCTGTTAGGACTCTGGGTATTCCCGGGGGTAATTGTCTGCACCGAAGGTTGTGAGTTAGGGAACTCATGTCTAATTAGCCTCTGGGCCCCCCGATCTGCTAATAGATCCTCATCATCTGCATGCCGTTCTAACTCATTCTCCTCCTGGCTCTCCTGGCTCTCCTGGCTCTGGCCATCGCTACCTTCATATTCCCCATCATGGGAGTCCATACTGTTGGATGCCGACACCAGGACCTGCTCTAGGTTGTCTGGAACAGGATCCAGTACCTCGAGTCGGGATAGAGCTCGCTCTGTTACTGCATTGCCCCTTCTTACGGTCGACCCTGCCGTAACGTACTCAAGAGTTTGTGGCATCATAGTTAATCTATCACTGGATTAGGGTCTCTGGACACGTCCGCGGCGAGCCTCCCTCCGCCTGTGCCTCTCCTGCCTCGATGGACGAGTTCTATCCGCCGCAGGCCGCCGCTGTTGCTGTGACATCAAGTGGACGAGGGTTGTAAGAGTGATAGAATAGAATTGCAGTTAATGGGATCAGGAAATAGGTGGGTATTAGAAAAGGTGCAGCTAGCCGAGTGGCGGATATGGGGTTTTGGACCTAGAAGATAGAAATTCTCTGAACGGGGCCTTAAGTACCCTGCACGTTCACTCTTTGTCACTCGTTTTCATACTTGATAGTATTGAAACAGACTTGTGCGGCCAAATTGGGGCCGGACACCTGGTATAGGAATTCGAACCTAAGGTTTCCAGCTTGGACTCTGCCGCCCGACTATTTTACTGAATGATAACACAAACGTTGGGTATCAGGAATTCATGAAGGGGACGAAGAGGTTATTAGGATGCGCAAACTAATCTTTTTTGGGTAGGTCTGCCAAGCGGACTATGACAAATGGGGGTAAGGCTAGGGCTCGGAGCCTGGAACGCTAATCTTAGTGTACGAGCTGCCGCTAAGGCTTAACAGAGGGGTATAAGGTGAAATGCTTAGATAGGAAAATTAATGAAAGCGACAACCATGAAAAGAATGATCGCCCAGATCTAAAGAGCAAACATCTAAAACTAGAAGAGTAAACATATTCTAAACGAAGAACAGCAGGAAGGAGACGAGAATGATCCGCTAAAACTCTAAGAGCGAGCATCAAAAGCCAGGAAGGGAAACACCCACAAACGAAAACATGCGAACGAGAATTGCCTGCAAAACTCGGAGAGCGGCCCTGTGAAACAAGAAAGTGTCTGTAGACTACATTGGGTTTAAGCAAAGCACCCCCAAACGAAAACACCACAAATGAAAACACCCTGAAACGAAAACACTCAGACAAGAAATGCCTGCAAAACTTGGAGAGCGGCCCTATGAAAAAAGAAAGTAACTGTAGACTATATTAGGTTTGGGCAAACCGGCCTGGCCGCAGTCCGCTAACCCTAAACAGAAGAAACACGGCAAAAAAACACAAAAGTAAAAATCCAAATGGGAGACACCGAAAGAAAATTTCCAGGCTCCTCAGCGCCCTAAGTACCTGTAGCAAAGGCTTTTAAACGGACCTACACCCTCTTTGCAGCTTCCCATTAGCTACATTTGATCGGAGCAGACTGGCTTTGTTGGCAGAAGCTAGCAAGCTAGGACAGAAACAAACCGGAGAGAACTCCTAACGTCCGTTTCTGCTGGCGCAATGGTAGAATCTGCTGCCAACAGAGCTGATGGAAAGGCTGGCAGTTGTAATAGCAACTTACCAGGTGTAGAGTGTCTACTCGTGCTGGCGGAGGTGCTAGGAGCGGGGTTTGATTCTTGTCCGGCCTCTGCTGCTGGCGTATCCGCGGGCGCGTCGCCGCTGCGCGGATTGGATGGGGAACGGTTTCTGCTCGGTGTACTAACTTGAATCGTAGATGGGTCGGCGGGCTGCTCAACGCCAGAGACTAGCCACAACACATGCTCAGCTGATTCTCTCACCTGTACCTCCTCAGAGGCCATGAAGGGCAGATCGTGATCTGCATCAGGGGCTACTGGGGTGGGACTGATTGGTGGTCTGGGCCTGTCGGTTTGTTGGAGTCGGTGCAATTCAACTCTAATAGTACCGCCAATTGCTGGCGCCCGGCGGCCAACCTTCCTTGGAGGTTTAACAGCGTCACCCGCACTGTTGGGTTCATCGGCAGTCATAGTGGTTAGGTTATGTTTGCCACCGCTATTGACGGCTGTTCAGGTAGGTAGTTGGGAAGCTGTCTTTAGGTCAGTCCTCCTTCCTATATGTGTATCAGATCTCAGGATACGAGTGCCAAAGTTAGCAGAATGGGTAGAAATTTGCTTACTAGGAGATGGTGGGGGGTCGGAATCAATGGCGGGGGTCATCCTGGTGGTCAAATTTAGGCCGCGATCATCCTCATCATTTGGTTCTGATCCCGGTTCATCGGCACCCACCACAGCGTGCCGTTGCTGTTGCCTAGTACTTCTTCCAGTGCCCCTGGTCCCTACGGCCGACTTGGAGATCCGCCGGGTGGCAGCGGAAGACGACTCGGGCTGTTGGTCATCTGAGCCATCCTCATCTGAGCCACCAGGGGAGTCAGGAGGGGTGCCGCGTTTATCGCGACTGAAAAAATCGATGTAGCCGGGGGG
>QLOI01001071.1:37646-56214 GCA_003313605.1 Tuber umbilicatum
GGGTGTCCTGGGTACCCCTTCAGCAAGATGGGCACAGAAGAGCAGATCCATAGGCTCGCCAGGAGGATTCGTTGCCCACCAGACGCGAACATGCCGACTATTCCTGAATATGATTATTTCACTAACTGGTAGGGGCTCCTCAGGATCATCAGACAGCAAACGCGCTCCCTGTCCGGTCGCGCCCACAAGCAGACAATATCCGAATCCCCGGGCCAAGACCCGGTCGATATTCATAAGTAGGTTTGTGACGGTGGGTTCGGTCAACTCTATCCAGTAAACATGCTCATGGGTTTGTCACTGGATATTGTGCAACCCCGCGGGGAGTGGGTAGTTCAGGCGGACTTTAGATGGCTCATCTAACCAGACACGAACAGGGCGCGGACTGGCGAGACCTGCAGGAGCCATATTAGTATATATTTTCTATGTTCAATGCGGACTGTTTGGGGCAACTTACGATTATTTCCTACAGCACCGGGGGCGGTAGCAGCAGGGGTGGCGGCAGGGGCGGCAGCAGGGGCGACAACAGATTGCATTCTCAACAGTTCTGCCAAGGTATTCTGGTGTTTTTTAGCTATATACTTTAACAAAAAGTTGAGGCATTCGGTAAAACGGGCTCCTCGGTCTGGGATTGATTGCCAGTGTCCTGCCCTCGCTGTAATGGGTGGGAGGGTAAGAGCATGGGCCTGAATGGCCGTCCGTTGGGCGGTGGTACTCTGCTTCTAGCTGGGTATCCTGTCTTACTCCATCTTACGTTTCATAGCGTTCCACCAGATTCTATACTCATCACCATAGGTTCTCGGATTGGGGAAGCCACAGCCATATTTACACCAGGTAATATCGCCTTCGTTTGCGTACGCTTGTGATTATTCGTAAGTCAACCCAGCTTTTGAGGCTGCTATTGCGATAATGGTTTGGGGTGGAGGTAGTGTTTTGGCGGAGGGAGGGGGTTGTAGATCCGGACAGAGGGGTTTTTTTTTTTTTCATGAATGGTCTGTCAGCGGATGAAAGGGGTCTGCTTGCAGATGCTGGTAGTCTGGAGGACGGCGGGAGAACTGGCTATGCTAGAAATGAAAATAGAAATGGGGTGGGCCTGGCGGACGATAATGGGAGATAAAGGAGATTCGGCGGACGTAAGATAGCTGCGGGGGAGTTGTTAGCTTGAGAAATACAGCTGGATAGTACCTGAATTGAGCGGGGGATATACTAATGATCGTGCGGACAAATGAGAGGTTCTAGAGAGCTTTTTGGGTATTGTGGTGGAAAGGCGGATCGATGAAAGATGCGATTGTGACTGGCGAAAGGAGCAGGAAGTGAGGATGAATGGGGGGAAGAGAGGGTTTATATAGACCGCATGGTGACTCTTTTAGCGGGGTTCACATGATTGTACCCTGTACAAACTTGATATCGGTATTAATATCGTGTATCTTGAATCTTGAATAGGTCACGTGATGCCAGCACAATGGAGATCAATTTTAGATAAGGTTTTAAGCCGCAAAGGAGCCGCACAGGATCTGTGACCCAAGGGCCAAGACCTTGCTAACCCGTGCTAGACTCACGATCTTGGCAGTAAGGGCAAGGCTCTTGGTCTAAATCAGTTTTTAGTTTCACAGCGAATACTGACAACTTGAACATCCGCACCCGTCATTGTGATAAACAAACTTTGCCTTTGAATAGACTAAATCCGCCACAGTCCATCTTGACTTATTGGCTCACACGTTTTCTGTCCGCCTGGCAACTAGAAAGAGAAACACTACGCACATACATGACGACCTCAAACATGACAAAGTGTCCTTATTGCAGGCGACGCTATCAACAGGCTGCTGCATACGAAAAGCACCTTCAGACAGTGCATCTTGATATTGTTCTATCTCTCCCTGGGATTACGGACGCGACCTTACAGGGGCCGCCCGCTTTTATACCCGACGAAAACATCAACGACTCGGACTGTGAATCTGATCGCGGGCTGGAGGTTGTGGATAGCGATAGTGAGATAGACAATGATATGTAGAACGATTTAGATGCGGACGATGATGTTTCTCATCCACCGGTCCGCGTTCGCCCAACGAGTCGAGAAACATTCCCCGGTGCTGGCAGAGCATTCGGTGATATTGCGGGCTACATGGAGCGGAATAGGGCCATGGCAGATGACCTCTGGAGCCCTTTCTTATCTGAAGACGATTTTAATTTAGCGAGTTGGTTCTTTCGGAGCAAGGTAGCCAAGTCGCCGATTGACGCATCCTTTACGGAAGGCCTGGATGGCACAAATGCCAAGTCTTTCCAGTCCGCCTATACCTTGTGGAAAAACCTTGACGTGCTGGACCCATTTGGGGAGTACCTGGTGGGGACGGAAGCTGTTATCGATAATCGTCGGGATATAGCAACTTTCTATCATCGGAATATTGTTGACTGTGTCCGCTACCTGATCCGCCAAGTCGCATATAAATCGGATATGGTCTACGGACCTATTTGGGAATATGATTTGAGTGGGGAGCGATTATACTCTGAGATGCATACAGCGGACTGGTGGTGGGATACACAGGTATGAAATAAGTTCGGATAAGTTTCAAGCTGTGGATGTTTCAAAGACTAACAGCCAACTTCTTGGTAGGAAACTCTGCCCGCCAGATCAACTGTAGTGCCCATTATCAGATTGTCGGACCAAACTCAGCTTACCAATTTGTTGGGAGATAAGAAAGCTTGGCCGGTATATGTGACAATTGGCGATATCCTTCCACAGACAAGAAGCAGCCCTGCCAAGATGCCAATCCTACTTCTGGCATTGCTTCCCGTGCCGCTAAAGTTCACTGGTGAATCAGCCTGCGCCGATGAAAACCAGCGACAGATCAACGCGGATACATTGTGGTCAGTCTTCGATCTTATCCTTGCACCGTTACAACAGGTTATGCAAGAAGGAACAGTTATGGATTGTGCAGGCGGCAAAATACGCCTTTGCTTTCCTATCTTATCTGCCTGGATTGCGGATCATGCTGAGCATGCAGCCTTGCACGGAATCGGCAGCAAGTCATGCCCAAAGTGTGAGGTTCTATCCAAGGAGCTTGGTGGCAATCCGCTAAAGACATATCAATCCCGCGACTACATTGCCTATGGAGAGAAAGCTTTGAGGCATGAGCCGACAGAAGTGGTCGGCATTGCAGAATACTTTCGGCACGTGGGCTTGAAAATAGGAAATAATGTATTCGCTGGACTCCACCGAGTAAACCCCGCCGACCTACATTAGCCGGACCTCTTGCAGAACATCTATCTTGGCTTATCCAAACATATGATGGAATGGGTAGAAGGGTTTTTGAAAAAGCATAAACGGCAGCTGGCATTCGATGATGCCTGGAAAGAAATTCCACCTTATCCCCGACTCTGCGTACCAAAAAAGGCATATTGTGAAGTCACACAATGGCAAGGAAAGGAAATGCGTAACCTGGCTCGCTGTGTTTCTGCTGTATTGGCGTCCGCATTGCAGAATCCGGACAGTTCTCAGCGCCATGATTTCCGCAGTGCTTTGGAGTGTGTTAGCGCACTGGTGGACTTCTCTCTCATGGCCCAATATCGTAGTCACATGCCTGATACAATAGTCTACATGGAATGGTACCTGCGGACATTTCATTGGATGAAGGACGTTTTTCTGGAGTTTCGTACCTCAAAGGCTACCCATGCTGAAGCAAATTGACAAGACCGGGATCTAAGGGAAGAAATAGCGAATCGGCATGCTAACGAAACCCTCCACAACACTGCCGCGAAGTGCCGTCGGCAGGCGGATCAAGAGAGGCTCGAAAGGTCCAAACACCAGGCGGATTTGATATGGCGCCAGAACTACTTCATCTTCATCAAGATTCACTACCTGGGTCACTTCGCCTCCCATGTACGGCGTTTTGGGTCCATATCGATGTATTCTACTGAGATCGGCGAGCTAGCAGATTAGGAGTAGATTAAGGATGGCTACCGGAGGTCAAACAAGAATGAAGCTGCCCGACAGATCCTATCGCAATATGGCCACCGGCACGCTCTAGGGATGAGATTGCGGACTATAGAAGTACTTTCAAACGCAGAAGGTGTGACAGTGGTTGGAAATAGTAGAATGAGGATGCCGACTTCTCCAAGCGGTAGTGCACCTCGGCGGGTGCTCAAAGGCCGCACAAAAATTAGCACACTCCCTGAGCTATGCCGAGCCAAGCAGATCGATTATCAGGACATGATGGAGGAGATACTACGTTTTAGCGGGCGGACTCTGGCAGATGACCAGCGGTTACCTACTAACCCCAGCGAACTGAAATTGCTTCCCGTAGAGCGATTTATGCAATTAGAAATTCTGGCTCCCGACTTTCAGGGAGGTGATAGGTTCCAGATCCAGCGGGCCCGCTGCATGGGGACGAAGGCTTTCCGCAATGGCGGTCCAAGAAATGATTGGGTATGGGTCCAGACCGCCGGCGAGGAGAGTTATGGAGATTTGCGAGGCCGGACTGTTGCGCGATTGTTAGCACTGTTCAAGATAAGAAATTTTCTCAGCGTGACAGCTGATGTCCATCGACTGGCATTGGTTCGAGTACTCGATCCGATGGATAGTGGTAGGTTTCACCAAGCAAGTGGCCATATACGAGTCTGCAAGCGGCTCATTGGTCGGGACATGCGGATAGTCAGCATAGGGGCAGTGATTGAGCAGGTGCATGTAATTCATAGTGGGGAGAAACAATGGATAGTAAATCATAGGATTGATCTGCGGACGTTTAATGAAATATATTAATTATATTAGATTATTCCACAGGATTATACGTAGTACTTATGCCGTCGATGCGAAGCCAATAAAGGTGTGAATCCACACGCAAGGTGTCTGGCTTCAACTTGGCCACGTGAGTATAGGATTGGTCCGTAAGCGTTTAATGAAATAAATAAGCGGCCGAGTTGAAGGCGGTACCTGAAGGTGTGAATTCACATCCAGTGTCCGACTCCAACTCGACTGCATGAGTACAGGATTGGTCCGCAGGCGTTTAATGAAATAAATAAGCGGCCGAGTTGAAGGCGGAAACTGAAGGTGTGAATTCACATCCAGTGTCCGGCTCCAACTCGGCTCCATGATTTCAATAATTGGAATCGGTGTAGAGGCGTCGGATAATTTGTATATGATTAAAGAATTGAAAATAATTTGTATTGGGTGTCAGCGGACGAATATGGGTATCTAGAGGTAGAAGGGTTCTGGGGACGGCTCCGGATGTGGACAATTGGGTAGGAGTATGCTGGAGGCCGGTAAACGAGAAGATAAGAGGGAGGGCGGTTGGCGACGGAAAGGGGCCGCGAGAGGAGCGCCGGGCGCCCGGGATGTAAAGAGGTGCGTTGGGATGCACAGGACCCAAAATGTGAAACTCAAAATACCCGCGGAAGATGAGGACACAAGGAACGCATGAGGCGGATGCGTATCGTCGGGACGCGGACCTTCTTCGTCCGGAGAAAAGATTTGTTTTGCTGATGCAGGTAGCCTCACCCGTGCCACTGCCACCTCCTCTTCCTCAACCGTGAACGGGGCCACATCAACCCCACTCACAAACTCCACCTTCTGTCCAAATCCTAGCTCACAATTCTGGGAATTGTGAGCCCCCCTGTACACAATGCAAACCGCCATCTCCACTCCATGATACCTCACTAACTGCTTCTCGGCCAAAGCCAAGCGAGCAGAATGCACCGAAACATGGTGCCTCAACAGTGAAATCTCCGTCTCCTGAGCGAAAGACTTCTCCACTGCCCTCGTTAGGACATCCGCCAACCATACGTCTTGTGCCGACGACGATTTCGAATTTGTCTTCTTAGCCATAACCGCAGTGTGCAGCGATGAAGATATTATCGTAATAAAGATAAAGATAGATTAACACCCTAAGATAAACTAAGTTTATCGATGAAAATTATCCCAAGCGAGGTGCTGCAGAATAAAGACTTGAAGCAATCTTGATCAAAGAATCAAGGACGCTGGTTGGTCAAACCCGGGAAAATGACAAGTCACCTGGCGGTGAAATTTCAATGACTGGTGTTGTAAGAGACACGGAGCATGTCTGAACACTTTTTTTATTTTTATTTTTATTTTTATTTTTTTTAGACTTTTCTATTACTACTAGTTATGCAATAAACTAATTGTAATCCAATAGGCTTTCTGTATGCTAAAAGCATGTCTGCCCTGTACTCCCTCTTCAATCCAACTTCCTCACATTTTCCAATAACATACCCCCTTTCCTTCTCAAATTATCCGAAACCTCTTCTAATACCCCTTCTCTTTATTCAACTTTGTGCCTACCCCCAAACCACTTGCAATGGGTCGCTTGAGAGTAACCAAAGCTCTTTCCTCCTTTTTCACCAATTTTAAAAGTCTCCTCCTTCTCCTTTGTCTCAATCTTCTCAATTCCAAGTCCCTCAGTCACCTCCGTTCCAACCCCTTACTAATTTCCACCTGCTCCATACCCAACATTCCCAACCTACTTCCATGCTTCTCCTCCCTTCTACCCATCAAATTCCTTCTCTCACTTCTTCTTAATTTAAACCAATTCGCGCTTCTTCCAAAATCCAATACCAATTTAATCCCCTCCTCATCAAACAATAACCACCTCATATCCACCCCTCCCTTGTCACCTCCTCCTCCCTCTATCCAACCCTACACCAACTTCCTTCTTTCCTCTTCCCACCTCAAACAATGCCACAAAATATGATCTCTGTTCTCCCACCTCTCACATTCACACCTCAACTCTCCTCTTCCATATCTTGTTCCTCTCATGCCCCCATGATCCACCCTCATCCAAAACAAAAATACACTCTCCCATCACTTTCCCTCGTGACCCAATTCACCCCCACTCCCATTACCAAAATAATTTTTTCCTTTCGTTTCCTTTACCCAATATTCTTTCCATGTTTTCCATTCCATTTCCTTTCTCCTCTGCTTCCATCTACCCCACGTTAAAACACTACCCACTTCCCTGTCCTCTTCCATCCAAACCCCTTCTCTTGCCAACTCATCCACCTCCTCATTTTCCCTTATTTCCACATGTCCCGGCACCCATTCTATTACCACCTCCCAACCTCTTCTTAATAATTCTAAACCCTTCTCCCTCACTCTCTGTTCACTCTCCCCGCACCAACCCCTACCCTTCCTTAATCTCCTTACAACATCCAAAGTATCCACTCCCACCACCAACTTTCTCAAAACCTCTTCGTAATCCATTGCTTCTTTCAAAATTCTTCCCACTCCCTCCATTTCCCCTTCACTAACTGTCAACCCTCTACCCACATTCTCCTTTCAACTCCTTCTTCTCCTTCCATATTCCAACAAACAACCACCTATTCCTAATCTTTTACCTCTTTCACTCGCATCACTCTTTTATTTTTTTTATTTTTTTTCTCATATGTTTATTGATTCTTGCTCAAAAACGTACATGGAGCTCGCGCTATGGCATACAAAAAGCCTTAATTCCAACGCAATTACAAAGGAAACAACAAAACTCAAAACTCTCCACCCCTCCATCACCTTAGTGGAAACATATCCGCAAGCATCACAAACGATGACTAACAAAAACTAGTAATGAAAATTCCCATCACGAACCAGCAGGGGCAGCCAGGTTAGTCACAAAAGGACCCAACGTCAAAAGAATAAATCCAACCAAAGGAAGGACTCATACTCCCAACTAGAAATGAAAGAACTTCCCAGGACAACAAACCTGCCCTGATGTCAAGCGTAGAATAGCGCAGTAAGATGCCAGCTGAAAAGTAAAGAAATAAACAAAACCAGCAAACCCGCCAGTTGAGTTAAGTGCCAACCATGCTGACCTCCTCCTCCACCTCCTCAGGGACCAAACCAGGGTGCTGGGGGCGCGAAAGGCAGACGGTAGAGTAGGCGTCGTGGGGTTCTCCACAATTGACACACCTGACAGTAAGATGACTGCAAGGGCGACCGCGAACACGACAGGTGGCTGTGGGGCAGGAGTGATCCTCAGTGGAATGTCTGATGGTGCACCAGCGACAGGTTGCTGGGTTGGAGCACTTGGTGCTATGATGGCCAAACCGATGGCAGTTTGAGCACTGGGTGAAGGAGTTGAAATGAAGGCGTCGTTCAGACCTGTAGGTGGAGGAGAAGGCAGAGAGTCGCTTGTTGACAAAGTTGGGTGCCTTTGAGTCAGTGATTGAAATGACTATGGTCGAGGCCGCTTTGCCGGCGCGGGAGTCATCAGAGGTGAGCCATCTGGGTTGCAGCGTGAGGGCTAACCCAGTATTGAATGTGGTGAGTTCATTGGCGATGGTGGCCAGGGGGTAATGTGTAGGAATGCCATGGACCAAGAGGTGCGTGGCTGGGGTGTCAAAATAGACAGTGGTGGTTCCAGGGATGAGGTGGAGGAAGGAAGAGATCCTGCTGTTAAGCGCCGAGGCCTTCACATTATCCATGGTAGTAAGAGTGACATTGTCGCCTTCAGGTGACACAGTCTGAACGTAGGTGGCTGAGAGGGCAGTGTTGATGCTGTCTCTGAGCTGGATGGCAGTAGAGGTGAGGGGGGAGCCATCACGTTTGATGACAAGGCGTCTCTCTCTCATGGTGATGGGCTTCTTGGGCTGTGGTGCCTAAGAAGGGTCAAGGGGCTTCGCCTCTGTTGCAGTAGGCTTGGGAGTGTGGGAAGGTTTTCTCTTCCTGCCTTTCCTCGCGACAGTGGCCCAGGTGGGAGGACCAGAGGAGGGGATGTGTGCAGGCGGTGCAGGAGGAGCATGGGCGGCGGGTGGCTCAGGGGGAGACCCTGAGGCTTGGTGAGCTTGGGGCGGCGAGGGGGCCGTGGTGGGGGCAACAGGGCGATTGGGGTCCGTGATGTGAAGGACCTCGATTTCTTCGCGAAGAGACATGAGCTCTTGAGTGACAGAGTCCAGGGCTCTCCTGTATGCTGTATTGATTTGACGAAACACTTGAAGAAGGATGGCTACTTCAGGTGGAGTCGCGAATTCTGGTATCTGTAGTTCCATGGTACACTTCACAAAAAGACTCCGGAAGTAGGTGGGATCCATGTGGTCGATCTCCTCACCTTCCCTTGTGAGGACTGGGAGCTGGGGCTGGGTGTTGCTGCGTGGTCGTTTTTGAGGAGGGGGTTCTCCAGGAGGGAACGATGGGAAGGTGGGGGGGAGGGAAGTTTCAACACCACCAAGGGGCGTGAATCTAGACCCATAGGAGGGAGGATTTGGGTTGCGCCTTTAGCCCTTTCCTTTTCCCTTGCGGGAGGGACCGGGCAAAGAGGACATAATTGTAGAGTGAAGGCTTTCCCTGTGAGGGGTAAGCGAGAAAGCTGTGAGAAAAGGTTTTCCGCCAATGAGAGAAAGCCTTGGCGAAAAACCTGGTGTGGTTTTTTCAATCGCTGTGGTTGTAGCGGAGACGGAGCATGTTCACTCGCATCACTCACACCCAACAAACTGTCCCTCATACGCTCCTTTCTACCCTATTCCCACTCCTTTTTCCTTTCCTCTTTCTTCCTTCCCCATACCAATTTCTAACCCACTATTCCTTTCCTCTCTGCCTCCTCCTCAAACCTTTCCCCTTCTAATTTTCTCTCCTTTACCTTCCTCAATATTCTTCCCTTTCATCCCTCTTTCCAACAACCTACTTCCTCCGCCTCTTCTTCCCAACCTTCAACTCCCTTTTCTCAAAAACCTCTTCTCCTCAACCTTATACCCCACAAACTCAATCTCTTGTCCAATTCCCATTCTATACTCTTCCCTCCCACCTCTCCCAACATTGCATCCACCGGTGTCGTTCTCACTGCTCCCAAAACCCTCCTCAAACATTTATTCCTCCATATTTCCACCATCCGTCTAAACCTTTTCTCTCCATTCCACCATATCTCCATGCCATATAACAAGCATTTCATCACCACCATCTCCAACAACTTTACGAGCTTTCCCACTCCCAAACCTTTCTCCCTTCTCCCTATCAGCTTCAATAACATTCTCCATCTCACTTCTGCCAACCTAATCCTATTCCTCACATGACTTTCCCAACCTTCATTTCCCTGCCACCACACCCCCAAAACTCTTAATTCCCTCTTCATTTCCTACGTTTGTCCCATCCACCTCACCTCCCTCTCTCGGTAACCTCCCTTCTCCACCCACATACCGTCCAACTTCAATAGTTGCACATCCACTTCCCACTTCTCCAAACCTCTCCTCAATCCCACCTCCATCTTTTCCACTCTCCTCAAAAGATTTTCCTCGCTATCCCCTACCACCATGAAGTCCACATCATCCATCACCACCACTACCTCCAAACCTTTCAAATTTTCCCTCCTCACTTCCTCCAATACCCCTCCCAACAACAACATAAATATCGTAGGGCTCAACGGCGCATTCTGAATTGTTCCTCCCTTCAAATTCACCCAATCTCCCAACCTTTTCCCTACCCTCAACTTCACCCTCCTCTCCCTTAAAAACGAACTTATCCACTTCCTCAAATATGAGTCCACTCCCGAACCCTCTAATCTCTTCTCTATCTTTCCCACCCCCACGTTCTCATAACCCCCTTTAATATCTAAACATAACAATAAACCCAAACCCCTCTTCTCCTCCCATTTCATTAACAACTTCCCCGCCGCTTCCAAACTGCTTCTCCCCTTCCTCGCTTCCCACTGTTCTCCACCCATTCCATTGTTCCCCCATTTTCCCAACAACTCTACTACCACTCTCTCCAACCTCTTTCCCAACACATCTTGTAAATTTATAACCCTATAGCTGCTCGGCAGACTATAATCCTGCTTATTCAGTTTCCTCATAACCACCCCCACACCCTTCCTAAACCTCCCCGGCTCAATACCCAATTCCAGACTTCTCCGGAATATCCACATAATAACCTTTTTACCCCAATCCAAACCCCAAACCATCTTTACCATTTTTCCTCCCAATTCATTCACTCCTACCGCTTTCCCATCCTTCTGCTTCAAAATACACTCCTCCACCTATTCTTCCTCCAATTTCATCCTTTCCTCGAAACCCTCCTCCTCCTATTCCAATTCTTCCCTCTTACCCAATCCTCTCATAATAACTCCCCCTTTTCTTCTATTATCTTCTACCAATTTCCCATCCTCTCCTCGTATACCCGGTAAATCCACTATAAAGACTCTATCCGTTTTAACAAAACGAAAACTATCCAAAAGTCTTAATCCACCCAAAAACTTTAACCAATACTCCAACTTCTTTTCCTCGATCAATTTTCTATACTCTTTCCTCCTCCTCGCTATTTCCTCCCTTCCCTCCCTCAAATCCCTTTCCCACTCCTTTTCCGCTTTCCTAACCCACTTCCTCGTACCCTTGATCTCCTAATCCCACTACTTCTTTCTTCCCACTTTCCACTTCCTCCTTCCCCTACAACTTTCCAATATATCGCTCAAACCATTCTCCAATTGCACCACCACTTTCTCCAGTCCCGTCCTTCCACCACTTATTTCCTCTTCCCAATATAAACCCTTTCCACCCCATACCCTCAATTCTCCTTCCACCTTCGCCCAATCCACATCTTTCCTCATCTCCATTTCTCTGTCAATTTTCCAACCCAAAAAATTAACCTCCACCTCCAACAGTTTATGATCCAAACCTACCAAACCCTCCTCTACCTCACAATTCACCTCCAACCCCCCACCATAAGCCGCCAAATCCAAAACTCTACTCTTGTAACCCACTCTCTCATCCACCCTCGTTATTTCCCCTCCTTTGTTCGCCATCTTAAAACCCCACTTATCCACCCATTCTTCTACCAATTCACCCTCCTTACTCCAACTTTCTTCTTCCCCTCCCCATCTCTTACTCCACACATTAAAATCTCTCAAAATTACCACATTCCTATCCCCTTCCGGCCACAAAAAATTCCCATGCTTCCCACTACCCACATATACCGTCCAAATATCCACCCAACAATCCTTCTTTACCTCCAAACTTATTCCTATCCTTTCCTGCCTCCTATCCAAAATCTTATATCTCCCATCCCAAATCTTGCTCACCAACATTCCCACCACTGAACCCTTCTCCCTCTTTACAAAACCCCCCACTCCTCCTATCGTGTCATATCCCTCCAAACCATAACACACCTCTCCTACTCCCACTGCCACCTCCTTTAAACAATAAACATCTACCTCCCCTCCTCTCGCTCCCAATTCCACCATTCCATTATACCTCCCTCTCAAATTTCCCGATACCAATCTCAGTCCCTCAACCTTAACCCACCAAACTCCTCAAACGTACCATCTCTGCCCTCCATCACCAACAATTCCCTTCACTTGCCTCCTCCAACGTATGATGTCCCCCACACATTGCACACTTTCTATAGTGCACACAACCCGCTCTTTCCAATTTGCATCGCTCACATCTGTGCTGCCAACCAGTATGACCTTCCACCGTACAAACACTGCATCTGCTCATCTTCTTCCCACAATCCCACCAACTGTGACCTACTACCACACACTTCGTGCAGAATACCAGCTGCTTATCTTCCACCCACTTCTTCATCACCTTCTTGTCACCCAAAACCTGCAAATCACTCCTCAATATCTGTACCCTTTGACTTTCTCTCGCCACATGAATCACCACTTCCACATACTTCAAACCCAAACTTATCCTTCTCTTTTCATCTACCAACCATACGGGCCTCTTCATCAACTTTATCCCATTTTCCTGTTCCACCACCTCCATAAACAACTCCAATCTTTTCTCCCATCCTTCAAATTCCACTGCCGCAACCACCAACCCCACCCATTTCTCCACCCTATTCACCTCTCCCACCTTCTCTTTCATCGTCTTCCCCCACATCTCTCTTCTCCCCTTAACTAGTTCTTTTACCTTCTCTTCCTCCTTCAAAACCACCTGCACCCTTCTTCCTTTTCCTACCACCCTTTCCACGTCCCCACTTCCCAAACCCAAGCAATTTTCCACCTCACTCTTATCCCATACCTTACCCGTGCTTCCTTCCTGCGAATCCATTACCACCTCCACCACCTTACCCAATTTCTTCTCCAATTCTAAACCTTTCCTCTCCTCCTCTTTCCTCTCTTCCCGCAATTTTCTCTCCACCTGCATTCCATCTTTCACTTTTAAACTTCCACCCAACCCTGCAACCACCTCCCCATATGTCCTACCCCCCTCCACCGCTTTATCCTTTTCCATCTCCTTAATTCTTCTATCCAACTTCACTCCCACTCCACTTTCTTTCTCAACCTCGAAATCTCCCTTCCCCTCGCAACAAACTTTCCCTTTGTTACCCCCTTCCAACCAAAACTCCCTCATCTTCACCAAACTTCTTTCCAAAACCAAACCCCTCGCTTCCACTTCGTTATTACCAAAAACATATTTTACCTCTTCCACCATTTCCCTGTAGTCCCCCAATAATTTTCACATTTCCCGCATTTCCTTCCTATCCCAATTCTTCTCCTGCCCTCTTCTCAACATTCCCTCCCTCTCCCTCGTTTTCCTCCCTTATTTCGCCAACTGCTCCTCTCCTTCTTTCTTCAACTTCTACTCCTCCACCAAACCCAATCCCTCTTCTTCCTCTCTCTCAGCCAAAACTTCTCCCTCTTCCACATCCATCTTCGATTCCTCCTCCTTCCTTCTGAACTTCCCAATCTCCTCCTCGACCACCTCCACTTTAACCGTTACCCTCCTCTCCTCTTCCTCCTCCCTCCCCTCCGTAGTATCCTCCCACACCTTCCATTCTCCCTGACCACTCGCCCCCCAATCAATTCCTCCCATCACAAAATCGTCCTCCAATCTCACCTCGTCATTTTCCCAGCCACCTGCAACTGTAACGACCCTGCTGGATCTTAGAGTAGACTTAGTCTTATCCCATGCCGGAGCCCAGAAGGGTTACGGTTAGGCTAGTCAGGTAACTCTATCCAAGGGTTACCATGTGGACTAAGTAAATGGTAATGCTTAGGCTGCGAACGGGAAAAGATATACTGGATAGGTAGGGAAAGTCTACGCTGCGAGTTCGGAAGGTCTCTGAGAAATCTGGTGAGTTACCTTACCTTAGGAAGTATAGTTACCCTACCTTGGCAGAGAGGTTACCCTACTTTTGGATAGGAGTTACCCTACCTTGAGCGTGAAAGGTTACGCGAAGTTTCGGGCAAAGTCATAGGCTTGTTTGTTACGCAAGATTATATAGGAGGTTCGAATCTGGGCTCAATCGGGTAATCCTTTGTTGGGCTACGAACCGAAAAGAATCTTACCTTTGGCGGACATTGAGAAATTTGAGTGCAACACCCCCCTCTGGCCCCGATGTACAGACCATGCGTTGTGGACCAACTGTAGGGAAGTTGCTGGTTTACTAGTAAAAGCCTATAATTAAAGATGGCGGCGTAATATCATATACATTGTCGCCGTCCTTCTGACCGGAAACTGTTCGCAAGATTTATGAGGGAGCATGGGGTGATCGAATGGTTATACAAGAAGTGATTCTGGAGTGCATACACCACTGATCCTTAAAAGCTTATGGTGGTAGGTATGTAAGGTCTACCGGACGCCCGGGAGGCCTCCGGTTAAGTGGTAGACCATCGACTCCCATATGTCTCCGAAACACAGCAAGAGGTCGGGAGGTTATAGCCAGCTCTAAATCATAGTAATCTTATCTTGACTGTGGTGCTTATCGTCCGTGGCTACAGGTAGCGCCCGTATAAGCCAATGGCTTAAGTGTCTCATCACGGGAGTCCGTAGACCAAGCTATCATGTTGAAGACAGTAGAAGATCATAGACTTGTAAATCGTAATGGCACCATTGAATGGTTGTCTACGAGACTTGCATAGACGAATACGAATGGGACAGTGAGTTCGATATTAGACTAGCTTATCAGTAACCTGTTAGTTCGCCACTAATAGCACAGCAATATGAAGAGTTTTCTCCTGCAGTTGATTGCGTGTATCAGGATACCGCATGAACACTTCATGTCTGATAATGAACTAGCAGAGCCGGCTGACATTCGGTAGAATGTTAGCTCGAGGCCCAGAAGAGATGGGCATGCTCGTAATGGTGGTAAGCTTAGGAGTGATGGAGAGGAGTTGGCAATATAATTCTACTTAAGTTTATGCGAGACCTCTTCTCCTAAGACGATCAACTATCCCCGCGAGAACTTATTGAGTAAAGTTGCGGCTTAACGATATTAAGTTTCACTGTTAAGGTTTTCTATCTTACATATTTGTTCTTCACTTTGCGTATGAAGAAAGCTTCGGTACAGCCGCATTCTTGGGATCCATCTTCCCACAGGGAGCCCCCGTTACAGCAACACTTACCAATCCACTCTAAACCTCCTACCCCCTCTTTTCATCACCACTCAATACCGTTTTTCCACTATCCAACACTCTGTATTTTCCACCCCCCAATACCCTCTTGCCAACACGTCCACCCTCAACCCTAACCCCCCTTTTCCCGAGTCTAGCCCTCCTCCCACTCTTTTCACTCTTTCTAGCCATGATTTTCTCGAGTAAGCACCTGCTCGAGGATAAAATTGAAGTATCTCACCTGAAGCGATAAGTGGCCGCCGTTGGTCAGAATCTTGATCGTCGTAAAATATATCTTGTCCTTATTTCAAAAATCAGGAAAATACCGGTCCTCGTGCTTGTCTGAATTTTATTTATTTATTTTTTTTTTTTTTATAAATTTTTATCTTTATTAACTATGGTCAACTACAACTAGCTAATAACAGTTACAAATGATTTTCTATTCGCGAAACGCTAGTCTTCCGTAAAACCCTCTGACGAGTCGAGGGCACACGCAAGAATCCACGGTCGGGTCACTGCAAGCGACCTTCCCCTACCAAGATATTCTACCAAGAGCTGATTGCAACAACCTGAGATAACGTCAGATCCCCCGGATGGGTCACCCGATTCAGCGCCTCCCAGCAGCACCCCCTAATAAAGGAAAACCACTCATCCAGCAACCTAATTTAACTCACACGCGGGAAACACCTCAACCAAAATAATAAAACCTTTCCCCGCCTCCCCAAATGACAACTTCCACCGTCCTCGTATCTCCTCCCACATCCAAAAGCCCTACACATCCCACCCAAACCACCCCTGGGACCCCCGGGACCCCTAGGACCCCCGCCTACCACATCTACTCTCCCATATAAATTCCCCCCGGGACCACTTACTGCCCCGCCTACCACTCCCATGCCCCTACCTATGCCTGGCAAACCCAACCTAGAACCTGTCGGCACACCCACAACGTCCTCATCCCCATCCTGCTTAATAAATTGCCGCTGGATCTCCCTCCCGACTCTTACAAAACTCCCCGCCCGGAATACGGCCATACCCTTCCACACCGCCTCCAACTCCTCTCTCCTCTTCGCCAACTATCATTGGCGTTCTCTCATCCTCCTCTTCCTCTTTCCTTCCTCCAATGTCGAAGCAACCGGGTGCTCGCCCCTCGGGGGGCCAGGCGCC
This sequence comes from Tuber umbilicatum, assembly GCA_003313605.1. Classification (NCBI taxonomy): domain Eukaryota; kingdom Fungi; phylum Ascomycota; class Pezizomycetes; order Pezizales; family Tuberaceae; genus Tuber; species Tuber umbilicatum. Next base: position 54,071 of record QLOI01001071.1, read on the forward strand.
ATCACCGCCGCAGCGGAGGACGACACCTCAGCCACCTCCTCCTCAGCCACCAACATGTCATCATCAGCCACCTCTGAAGAAGCCACCAAATTAGCCACACCAGGCAGCCTCACCCATGCCACCGCCACCTCCTCTTCCTCAACCGTGAACGGGGCCACGTCTTCCCCACCCACAAACTCAACCCGCTGCTCTACTCCTAGCTCACAATTCTGGGAATTGTGAGCCCTCCTGCACACGAAATAAACCCCCATCTTTGGTCCATGAAAAACGCTAACTTCTTCTCAGTCAAAGCCAACCTAGCAGAAAGCACCGAAACATGGTGCCGTATCCTTGAAATCTCCGCCTCCTGAGCGAAAGACTTCTCCACTGCCCTCGTTAGGACATCAGCCGACCGTGCGACCTGTGCTGACGACGGTTTCGAATTCGTCTTCTTAGCCATAACTGAAGTTCACAGCGATGAAGAAAGTATCGTAATAAAGATAAAGATAGATGAAAACCCGCAGGTAAAGTAGGTTTATCGATGAAATTATTCTAAGCGAGGTGCTGTAGAACAAAGACTTGAAGCAATCATGAAGAAAGAATTAAGAATGCTGGTTGGTCAAACCCGGGAATATGACAAGTCACCTGGCGGTGAAATTTCAATGACTGGGGTTGTAACAGTCACGGAGCATGTCCGAATACTTTCTTTTTTTTTTCTTTTTTTTTTTTAAACTTTTTAATTGTACTAGCTATCGTCAACTACAACTAGCTAATAACAAATATAAACAGTTTTCTGTTCGCTAAAAGCGAGTCTTCCGTAATAACCCTCTAACGAATCGAGGGCACCCCCAAGAATCTACTGTCGGGTCACTGCAAGCGACCTTCCCTCACCATCCTATTCCACCAAGAGCCGATTGCAATAACCTGAGATAAAGTCAGATCCCCAGGATGGGTCACCCCATCCAGCGCCTCTTAGCATCACCCCCTGATAAAGGAAAACCACCCATCCACCAACCTCGCTTAGCCCACGCATGGGAAAAACCCAAAACAAAATTAATAAAACCTTCCTCCCGCCTGCCCAAATGACATGATCCACCCGCTTCATACCTCCGTCTACAACCATAAGCCCTACACATCTTTCCTAAACCCCTCCCGGGACCCCTAGGAACCCCGCCTACCACTCCCACACCCCTACCTAAGCCCAGCGAACCCACCCTAGGACCCATCGGCACAACTAAAATATCCTCATCCCCGTCCTGCTTCACATATTCCCTCGGGATCTCCCTCCCGCCTCTCACAAAACTCCTAGCCCGGAACACCACCATACCCTTCAGGACCGCATCCAACTCCTCCCTACTCTTCGCCAACCATCATTGGCGTTCCCTCATCCTCCTCTTCCTCTTTCCCTCTTCCAGCGTCCAAGCAACCGTGGGTTCGCCTCTCGGGGAGCCAGGCGCCTGCACCGCCGAAGCGGAGGATGCCACCTCCGCCACCTCCTCCTCAGCCACCAACATGTCATCATCAGCCACCTCTGAAGAAGCCACCGAATCAGCCACACCAGGCAGCCTCACCCGTGCCACCGCCACCTCCTCTTCCTCAACCGTGAACGGGGCCACGTCATCCCCACCCACAAACTCAACCCTCTGCTGTATTCCCAGCTCACAATTCTGAGAATTGTGAGCCTCCCCGCACACAAAACAAACCGCCATCTCCGCGCCATGAAAAATCGCCAACTGTTTCTCAGCCAAAGCCAAGCGAACAGAAAGCACCGAAACATGGTGCCTCAACCGTGAAATCTCCACCTCCTGAGCGAAAGATTTCTCCACTGCCCTCGATAGGACATCAGCCGACCGTGCGACCTGTGCCGACCATGGTTTCGAATTCGTCTTCTTAGCCATAACCAAATCGTACAGTGATGAAGATAGTATCGTAATAAAGAAAAAGGTAGATGAAAACCCGCAGGTAAAGTAAGTTTATGGATGAAAAATATTCCTAGCGAGTTGCTGTAGAATAAAGACTTGAAGCAATCGTGAAGAAAGAATCAAGGACGCTGGTTGGTCAAACCCGGGAATATGACAAGTCACCTGGCGGTGAAATTTCAATGACTGGGGTTGTAAGAGACGCGGAGTATGTCCAAATACTTTCTTTTTTTTTTTTTTTTTTTT
>QLOI01001072.1:0-16748 GCA_003313605.1 Tuber umbilicatum
AATCGCGAGGAAAATAGAAGTTGTGGTTGATGTCTAACAAGAGGGCTGAATCTACCCCTTTATATACCCCTAATCATTACACAAGCACTGCCTCATACCAAGGAAATCTAAAGAACATGCTAGAATACACTAGTATAATACTTGGTCATGTGGCTGTGTCACATGACCGACATAGCCACATCACCGGATAGGAAAGGAATGACGTAATTTCCAACAAGTGGTTATGCTCTCAAAGGCTCTGTTTAGAGTGTTTGTCTCCTTTAGTTTACGTCTAGCCCTTGATTGTTTTTCTTATTTTCTCCGTTCTCTTTGTTACTTTTGTATGTTCCTTGGTTGATCTTTGTTTTTATCCCTTTATTGAGGGTCTCTGGGGGTTCCGGTACTGATAACAGGCCGAGAATACTTTCCTATGTAGCTGGGCTCTTTCCCGTCTTGTATTGGGCAGCCCGACCACTGCCGAATAATCTATCTTTCTGTTTACCTTCTCCCACCAGAGCTATTGCGCATTGGTATCATAACATCGAGCGGTAAGTTTGCATAACGTTCAATACCGGACATACGATAGCTCACCGGAAGCTTGTGGGACTCCATTAGTGGGGCCGGTGTATATATTTATTTATATATAACACCTTCGATCTCAACGAAGACGCAGAGGGTTTGTACATGGCATCCAGAGGAGGAAGGGGGACTCGATTTATGTACTCATATGCACAGCCAACCCCGGTATTGAGGTAGGAATACTGCAAATCCGGGTTAGCTCCTCCACCGCACCACCCCCTTGCGCACAGTACGCCTCAGATGTTACAAAAGCCTTACATTTAAGCCTTTTGTCCAACCGTTCCCCAGCCTCTGCAGATTTGCCGTTCAAAATCCGCTTGCTATAGAGAAATACACCACTTCCTGGGGCACGAGCCCCCATCACACAAGACGCCACTACCCAGCATCGGACTTTGTATAGTGAGATATCATTTTCAGGTGTGGTTCCTCACAGCATTGCTTTACATTGTGGCCCAGACAAACGGAATGTGGATGTGCACGGCGATTCGTATGTTCTTCATGCTTCAAAATTAGCTCCATAGCAGGCTTGGTAAGTAGGAAAAAGCCACTACGTATAGTAAAAGCTTGCCGGAATAGTCTAAGGGTCACTAAATAAGGATGATGCTGATAATTGAAAAAGTCATTTTTCGCCGTTGGACATTAATTAATGTAACCTCACAAGGGTGACGATGATGGGACTAAATATGTCTCAGTACTACTATCTTACTAGTATTTTAAGACAATACTTTCTCCACTGCTTTAGAATATTTAAAATTCTCTCCTTGCGCCTTGTAACATCAGTACTGCATATATATAACACGAACTTGACCCCGACGAGATCACAATCAAGCACAACCACGGGGTTAGCAAGCAAGTAAAAAAGCATCCCCGTATCCTCCCTATACCGCGACTGCGGGGAGTCACTCGTTGTCCTAGCTGATCGGTCTGTTGCACCCTGTCATCGACCTGATGCATGTTTTTGGTATGCGGTATCAATTGCTGGGTCCCGTTGAGAAATATAGTAACCAAGAGACAGCTGAGTGTGAACGGACTGGGCGAGGTAGAGTGCTCCGGCATACACGGAGTCCTAACCCCTAGTTAAACAATGTCCAGTGGAAACCAATCATTGCCATACTTTAGTGAACAGCTAGCTTTTGCGCCTCTTTCACCACGTTCAGAAGTACTTACACCCCACATTTCCTTCTTTATATCCGAACAACCTCAGGTTTATGGTTTAGAGGGGGAAAAGGGGAAGGGATTGATGAAAAAATAAACGAGTAATAAATGTGCAAAAACGATTTACTTGTACGCCCAGTAAACAACAATAGAACTAGATGAGAGGGATGTGTCGAGCAACACCGGTTTATCTCAATACAATGGAAATAACCTCCCACTAACGCTAGACTCTAGACTAGAACCTGGAACTGACAAACCCTGACTCGACCACATAAGAAATTCGGCACAGAGGATTGGGGGGGCAGTTATGGGCTTCCTCATCTCCTATAATACCGAAAGGAGTGGTGAAGCTGGGTTTCTGTCGCGGACCTACTCGGTAACGGAAAAGAACACGGCAATTGTGAGAATGTGGCGTTTGAACTATAAGAGGATACTGGGTGGGGATAAGAGGGAGGGGGGGGCGACAGTGTGGCGGCAGGAATTTTTATGGAGTTGCGGTCCTTGTGGAAACGCTCGTGGCATGTGGGTTATCCGCATCCTGAGGTAGTAAGGGGCTCACTCGACCTTAGGCTGTGCTGGGGGTGGCGGATGTTGTGGACTGTAGCAGAGCTACCACTCCCATACGGTCATACTCACTAGCGCGCAAGAGCGGTGTTCGACCTAACCTGTCTGGCCTGTCGGGGTCGACATCTTTCCGTCTGAGTAGTAGTTTCACCACCCCCTTGTGCCCAGCGGAAGCAGCTATATGGAGCGGTGATAGGCCATAGACACTTAGTTTGTCCGCAGTGACGTCGTCCCGTCCGAGTAGTATTTCCATAACCCCCTCATGCCCATTCGAAGCAGCGCGGTGGAGCGGTGTTTCGTTGTCGCCAGCTCGTGCATTGGGGTTGACATCGCTCCGTCCGAGTAGTATCTTCACAACTTCCTCGTGCCCATTCTGGGCAGCACAATAGAGCGGTGTTCGCCTAAACACATCCGGTTTGTCAGGGATAACGTCGTCCCGTCTGAGCAGTGTTTTCACCACTTCCTCGTGCCCATTACCAGCAGCAGAAAAGAGTGGTGTGCGGCCGTAGCGATCTGACTTGTCGGGGTTAACCTCTTGCCGTCCGAGTAGCGCTTTCACAACTCCCTCATGCCCATTCGAAGCAGCACAATAGAGTGGTGTTGTGCCACGCCCATCCGATTGGTTGGGGTTGACTTCATCGCGTCCGAGTAGTATCTTCACCACTTCCTCGTGCCCACTCTGAGCAGCATACCAGAGTGGCCCCCGGCCGGGCACGTTAGAAGATCTGTAGCCATTACCCAGAGATTGAGACATCTGTTCTTTCACTGCTTTGGATATTGTAGGTAAAAGATAGAGTCAGTCTGCAAGTGGAATTCCTGGTGCCTGAGGAAATGCGGGGTACTTAGTGTAACCTCTTGGATACCACTAGATCGTCCAATAAATCTCTCCCAAATTTGTGCTTGTCCCTACCCCACTGGTACCCGAGTACACTGCACACAGAACACCAATTTGATACTGATGAAATTAATCTTCACAATCAAGTGTAACAATGAGGATAGGAAAGGAATAAAAATTATTCATCTATCTTCTCTATCGCGACCGTGGGGAGCAACTCGTTGTCTTGGCTGACCAATCTGTTGCATCCTGGCACGGACGTGGATGCATGTTTTTTGATCTTCCTGGGTTATGCAGTATCAATTATTAAGACCCATTAAGAAATATAACCCTCTCCATATAACCAAGAGATCGAGCTAAATATAGGCGGACTAGGAGAGGTACAGTGCCCCAGCATACTCGGAGTCCCAATCTCTAGCTAAACAATACCCACTAGAAACTCTCAGAGGTTGATTGATGGCAGAAGATTATAGATGATTCTAGAAGTTAGGGGAGTCTTATTGATTGTTTAGGAGTGTACCTTACTAGTATAGAGCATTAGACTAGCAATATCCCAATTAAAGAACGTTGTCGGAATTAAGATTTAGCGACCCTATTTCGACTACAAGGGCGTGGCACAATTCATCAGGCCTCATGGACCGCTCCGCATAAGAGATCCACATCGAGGTCACCATACTAAGCCTCGATTTCTCCCCACCCTACCCCTTTATCCGATCCAGTGTTGCACCATAAACACCCTCCAACCCCAAGTCATCGGTCATCGTGTTAAGCTTTTATCACCTATAATAGATTATAACTTCTTATAAAACCCTACCCATACAAGCGAGACTAGCAGGAACCTAGATATCTATCAGCGAATAACTCGAGGTAGCTTCTCCAGTGCCGTCGCCTCTATGTACATTTCAGAAATACCTTCCGGAACTTTCTTCAGGATATCTGCCCCCAGACTACTATCCAGCGCATTCGGGATTATTTCCTCGTGCAACCTACTCTAAAGATATTCAATAATACTACTCTCTTTAGACTTATGGATCACCGTTACCCTCCCACCAAAACACCTTCCGATCTCAGGTCATAATCGGGTCACAGACTGTCACTCTTCTAGGCTCCGAGATTGAGCGGTAAGTTTACAAAAACAAGACAATAGGATAACTCAACTTAATCCCACAAAACGTCATTAGTGTTGAAGGGCAGCAACTAAACCGCGAATCTTTGGAGTGAGTGGGATATAAGGTAACTTGACTGGTGTGGAAAGCTTAGATAGGAAAAGCAAGATATGATTCGTTCTTGCTCTTGATCGGTCGCTCAACTAAACTAACGGTAGAGAAAGGTGTATAAGTAAAACATAAACCAAGTATCTTGATCCTTCCATGGATCCACCTTCAAGGCTTTCGTCTAACAATCCCCCAACCTTCGGAGGTTGTCGATGTAAAATCCACTTTTTGTGAGGAAACCCGACTCGTCCGCTCCCTCCGCGACATGAACTCCTGAAACAAAAGAAACTATTAGCCGGCATCAAATTTTATAGTGCGAGATACCGTTTCCCAGTATTATACCTTACAACTATGATTTTCACTACAGTTTACAGTATCGTACTTTAGAATTTCAAATAATTGAACCGAGCGCTATGTAGTCCAGAACTCCCCAACCCGGAAAAGCAACGAAGCACAGAGACATAGAAAACAAAAAACACACCAGACCTTACCAGAGGCGGCAACTCCAACGACATGGCACACTGTTCAATTATTTGAGATTTTATTCATGGTAAGTTGCTCACAACAGGGCAAAACGTATGGTATATTTGGAACACTACTCAGCCTTATTCTTCGTCTTTGGTGTACTGGTTATGATTAGGCTCGGATCAATGACAAATCATCCGCTCCTTGAATTGGTTGGCACTTTTTTAGGATAGCTACCACAGGACGGTGAAAGCCCATAGAAAGGTTAAACGAGTGCTCATTACGAGTAACTAATCCGAATACCACCTCCCTTCCCACAGACTATCAACCCAGTCGCTTCACCGGTATCTCTCTTCCCTCCCCTCGGCTCAGCACCATACAGCCCCCCGGCCTCCGGTCACTTGTGACTGTTGTCGAGTTCGCGCGCCCTCCTACCAGTACATCCTTGGAAAGGCTCAATGAGTTAAGAGCTACAAGCAAAGAGCCTACCCGCCCAGACAGACAGATGGGAAGGGCCATCTGTACAAACTAGTGAATGGAAGGTCTTAGCACCTCCGGTGAAAAAAAAATACAGATAGTGCAGATCCGCAGTTGCGAATTAGACTCTGTGAAGGCTCAGCGAGGCATGGATTTCTTGGCTAGCAAAAACATGTCGACTTGCGGATTATAGAAGCCAAGAAGTGTCATGCCTCGCTGGGCCCTCACATAGGCTACAAACACAACCCCATCTGATCTGATGCGACTACGCGATGGCAAAATAGGACAAAATTAATGGCATCAATACGGCAACACCCCCCAAAAGATTACCCCTTAGCAACACTACGTGACAATGATAAAAATAAAACATTCAAATCAAACGAAGCGTGCCACTCACGTCCTTACCGGTAATACTTCGCCTACAAAGGGATGGGAGAGGGAAGATATTGTTCCGGTAACTACCCACCGTGCCCCCACTCACTCGGAGAAGGGGAGGAAGAAAAAAGAGGACGGCCAGACTTCCTGACCTGATATATTCTATATATTGTATCTTCAACGGAATCGAGATTCAATTCGGATCACCACTTTTCGGCGTAACTTAACCGTTAGGAGAAAGGAAGTCTTCCGGGAATGATTTTACGATGGTGGCATAGTATTGAGGTAGGTATCATAGGTAGATAGATATACTTGCTCCGGTATTCTGCGAGATTAACGTATTTCACCCTCGCTGAAATCTCGCAGAGGGGCGTGCGGGTTTTAGCTTATTTTACCGAGAGTTACACCCATTTTGAAGGCAGAGAAATTTACCAAGCGCCAATGAGATTAATATTCAACAGAAGCTAAACCCATAACCCAAATCGGGCCGCAGAGCCATCCAATGAACTCACATTCCCTGCCCTTTTTGCCTGCCAACATGGATTCGCTACCGGTATTCGGTACTGTACCCCGACCTTAAATTACTTAAAGGTGCATAACCGAGATGTATACAGCACCCAACCTATCATAATAATAATTGTTATCATACAATGTCAATATATTATTATCACTAGAAACCTATAATAAAAAAACCCATCTCTATCCCCCAAATGAAAAATGCCCCAAATAAGCTCCCCTCTCATGCCGAAACCTTGATGCAAGTCCAAAAAGAAGCAACCCAAAACATAGTTTCCCACCATCTACCAGACTAGAAAACGATAGAAAAAAGTATGGCGAGAGTTGGAAGGAGCAAAAGCGGGTCTATAGCCTTCACCAGGGGTGATGCAGTAGACTTTTTCTTTCCGCGGCCTCCGCCATTGAGTGTAACATTGTTCGCTCTGGCGGCGACTTCGAAGACGGAGCCGTGGGGGACGTCGTAGAAGTCTACAAGAAGGTAATTTGGGTACCGGTCCCAATCAGCTGCCGTATTTGTTAGCTGTGGCGTCCGTCCAGAAATAGAGATGAGCAAACCTCTGCAATTGTTCGCCATCAGCCCTAATGATCCAAACCCTGAAACGCCATTGGTTTTATCAAGATCAACAATGTTGGGGACCAAAACGCTTTTTCCTGCAATTGAAAGTTCTTTGTTCAGATTATGGTTCGCCATGTATAGCTTTCCTTGTGTGTCGTCCTTGGGTTGATCCGGAGGGCGGTGAATCGTGCAGGGAAACTTTTTATCGGTCGGTGAGAACGGGGTTTCCCACATGTATTTGAATTCATCCAAGAGATAGGGTATAGTGCCCTCGTCGGCTTTATAGTCCATGAAAACCACAGCTCTCTTTCCTATTAAAGGTCAGCACTCAGTTTGCTCGAGCTATGATACTCAGAATCATCGTACATACCCGCCTGGATCATCTCTGAGAGTGTCGGCCATTCGTTTATTTTGATGTTTCGTTTCCTCGGAACATACGCAATTTCCGCCAAACCAGATTTCTCCAAAGGCTCCGAGTAATTTCCGACATTAAGGAAGTCACCATTCCCTATCAGAATGGTGACAACTTCGAAAGGGTTTTTTCGCAGCCATTCCACGACCGTTCTCAAATAGTCTTCAACCGGCCCAGCATCGAGCAAATCGCAGCTATTACACGGATTGATAACTCAATTAAAGTGTTCGGATAGGGAGCATCTCTAGCGACCAACCTGGTATGACAATAGTGTATAGTTTTGCCCACTTTATGTGTTTGCCCTTGAACTACTTCCTTGTCAGAGCAAACCCAAGGGAGAGAAACAGAGAGAAACATACATACGCATGCGTACGCCATCATTCAACTGAGCCTTCACATCCAAATTCTGATTCGCTGCAATATTGTACTCCCCCACAAATGGCGAGTTATGAGCTCCAACATAGGTAATATCACTGTACCGCCGAGTACAAAACTCGACGAATAAGTTGCAGGGTTGAGTACTGGAAGGTGGCTGAGCACTCGTCACGACAGCCTGACTTGAACGACTCGTAGTAAGAGTGCCAGAAGCAGTCCTACCCAATAAGGACGTAGACGAGTCTGTCCCAGTAGCACTGCCTAACACTATCTCCGATGGTCCACCCGTTGCAGTAGGCACAGGCAAGGTAACAGCCTGTGTTGAAAGGTCGGAAAAAGAGCTGGGTGACTCCAACGCAGTCACTGATGTCACTGCAGTCTGGCCAAGTACATCAGGAATCAAACATGCCGCAAGAAGCAGCTTGCGAGGGTTAAACATCGCAGGTATATGTTGCAAAACGATACCGGTATAGAGTTCTCCAGGGCGGATAGGGATCAACGAAGGAAAGAAGGGGGGGTTATGATCTATTTATTACATTCAAACGCAGGGAATAGAGGGGCTGAGGGGAATAATCTAAACTAAGGCACATGGCGCAAGTCAGGAGGAACATCTGAGGGTCAAAAGTCCTTGAAAGGCCTGGTCATCAACTCAAGAATGGCACTGTGACCCAGAAAGGCTACACGACCCGATCCAGATATAAGTTATTCCTGGCTTCTTCCAAAGAGCTCACGCGGACGCCTTGTGTCAACGAACAGAAGCAACCAGGCGCCGGGTTGGAAGTGCACCAATGCCACCAGTTGAGTGCAAAAAAAAAAAGAGCGTGATCATGAAATATCAACCGTTCCCATAGTCCCATCATTGACCGAGGTCCTCACCTAGCAATTCAAGCAGCTTCCAATCCGTAACTAGCAAAAAAGCCACCTTCCCCAAAACTCCAGATAGAATTTTCAAGGAAACTAAATCTCGGTATATTATGTGATAGTTGGGTGGGGCTTGTCCGCCACACATTGATGAAGCCTGTGTCACTTCACAAATTCTCAGCTGACGAGAACTTTTGGCAAATGAAACATGACCCATTTTCCAAGGCACCAGTATCCAGCCACATCCCGATAGTTCAGAAGATAGAACAGCAAAACCCACGACTCAAGCCTTCCGGGTATTGCACATCAAGAATTTGGTTGAAGTTGTCTCACCGTTTGCAGCGATAGGATAAGGCGATTAGTCGTGTTGAAGCAAGTCGCATCTAAGTGCCTAAGAAGCCGTGTATCCGGGTAACTCTACCACATTTGAATACAATCACGTGACCACCTTATGCACAGTGGGAAATGCCTGTCCCCGGGTTAGGATCAACTTCAATGAAAGAACGGGAACATCCGTGCTTTCGATCTGACTCCTTGAGCCTCACCCCACCTCGAACGTTCCACTTGAGATTCCAAGCTCCTGCAGCCTCCCGGGTCAACTTCCGAAAAGATTTATAACTCCACTACTCCTGAACAATGCCGACGACCCGAAGGTCACGGGCAGCCAAACCGGTCCGATACTCCGTTGATCCATACCAGGACCTAGACAGCGACACCGAACCCCGGCCGACAAACAATCTCCACAAAGAGGACGAAGACGATGAATACCAAGTCCTAAAAAATCCTGGATCCTCCAACCGACAGGGTCCACCAAAGATTCCCGAACAAGATGAATCTGCATCCGACGCCAATTCGAACAACTTTGAAGACGAGGAAGATGATGATAATGACGACGTTTTTGACTCTGAGAAAGAGACTCCACGGGCGCGAGGGAATTTTCAAGGGAGAAGAGGGCAAGGGAGAATATCCAAAGAATCCTCTAGAGGCCGCAAGGATGCCGCCGTGTTAGCAAGCTCTACAAGTACTCGAGTTCACCGCCGGCACGAATTCCGTGCTCCTAGGACTTCGGGAAAGCGTCGGAGGAGAGCTGCCAGTGAGGATACGATTAATTCTGACGCAGAGGAAGGGGAATCTTTCGTTCTTAAATTGCCGAATCCAAGTGTCAAACTTACATATCGTCCACGGATTCATCAGGCAACTGGAAAGCGGGAGAGGCTGTTCACTACGTATGGAATGAATACTCATGCGTTGGTACTTGCCACGGGGGTTCGAGACCGCTCTCTGGGGGTCCCGGCGGTGCCGGAGGAAGATAGCTTTGCGCCAAATCCTTTCTGGCAGGAAGGGCAGGACGAATTGGTTGATTTGGGTGATGGGATTCAGAGGGTTGAGAGAATGGAGTATTATGATGCGAACTCGGTAAATGGGGCAGGGAGTACTGCAGAGATGTATATGCCATCTAAAAATGAGGAGCCAATCAAGTGTATTATTGGTCCCGGAGCTGAACAAAAGATTCTGACGTTCCAAAGGTTTGGAATATTTAACCTGAAAGAATCTGGAGAACATAAAAAGGGGTACATATTGAACGCTGGAGGACACGTAATAAGCATGGAATGGGCGCCCAATAGGCCAAAAGGTACAGAGAAGCATTATTCTTTAGGCCATTTCATAGTGACTAATCTTTTTATAAGGTGTTCAGTATCTCGCGATATCTACCAAAAAATCAAGTCCCGATAGATCACGGTTCCCAGAACCGAGCCCGATTACAAAGTCTATATATGTTCCTGAGCCCTCGCCTTCGTGCATACAGATCTGGCGCTTCCCTACTTCCGAGGATGTAAAGCCCAGTGATCCTCCGTCAATAGCATTAGCTTTATGCCACGAATGGGGCTATGCGCAGCACCTCTCGTGGTGCCCGATAAAGAAAACACCAAAAAATGAAAAGGAACTAGGCTTACTCGGGGGTGTGTTCCGAGACGGAAAGTTGAGAGTGATGAGGATCGTTCTACCAGACGATGATACCGATGGCGACTGCATCTTCTGTGGGTTATTTCTTCCCCCTGATCTAAATTCGCGAGTGATTACTGATGACTGGTTTATTCAAAAGTGAAGGTAGTAGAACCAGCGTTTGAAGTCTCTATAAAAGACTCCACGTGCTCTTCTCTAGCCTGGATATCTGATCACGAGATTGTAGCTGGTACCGCTACCGGGGAAATTGCTGTATGGGACCTACGCTCTAAATTCGACGGGGGTAACAACAACCCCACTCCCCTGCTCTTATATCCGAGGGACGATAAAGCTAACGCATCTCACAATAGAATTCATACCCACCCAGCTCTTCCCCCTCCACCACAGCTATATAACTCAACTAGCGACCTGCTACCCCTCCTTCCCACACCACATTCTAACCGCCTCAATGGACGGCTACTGCCGCCTAACCTCCCTCTTGGACCCTTTTGCGGACACCATCGTCAACAACCGCTCCCGTATTGCCCCTCAGTCAATTACCTGGGTCGACGCCCTCCAAGCTGCCGTCTCCAGTGAGGAAGGAGCATGGATAAAGTACTATCCGCTCCGCCGCTTCTACTCCTCGACCATGCTCGCTCGTCACGGTGGTGTCGGCAGTTCCGTCGCCTCTTCTAGAATGCACACGTTTGTACTGAGTGGAGGCACCGAGGGAGAGGCTATCTTTTCGAATCCGGCACGGAGAATGTTTCATGCCAAGATTAAGAATTACCAGCAGACTTGGTTCCAGTTGGAGTTTGCGCAGAGTACGGGGATGTTTAGGATTAATGAGGGGTTTAAACTCGAGATGAAGGAACCGTTCAGCGCTATGGTTCATTCGACAGTAGGTAATTTCCTAGGAGGAGAGGGGCGGAATTAACTGGCTGATCGTGGAAATGATAGGTTTATCCCGAGCAATCCGCAATTGCTTCTGTCTGCTGGAACCCCAATGATAATTGTGGAGGATGGGCTACTGCGGGGGCTGCATGTGGCCTGGTAAGGGCCGAGGATGTCACGATATATACTGAGTAACCGAATTTGGTGACGTTTGAAGTTGTGGCTTTAATGACGCTGAATACCACCGCTTAGTGATCAGGTTCACGCGAGATGAGGTCCTGTCATCTGCCCTGGCGAACAAATGTACAACACTAAGAGGTTTAAGAGATATAGTGATATAGATAGACGGATTGGCTAAAATTACTATTATGTGTATTGGTGATGGCTGTCCTAGATGCAATTCATAAATCACAATTCATGATTCGTGATTTCTCCTAAGATATTTGTTATCTAATCAGATCAGGCGTGACTGGCAGTTCCTAATTGAAGCCCTAATCAACGAGCGACCCCACCAAACACACCCACAATCACACGCACAACCGCATCTCAACCTAGGCAAAAACAAACTTTCCACCGGCAGCACCCACAAATTTCCACGACGCCGCCCCAAATACTCACGAACTTTCTACCCCTCCGTCAATCCCAATCTCCAACGAATAACCCACCAAGCAGCAAGTCAAAATGGCAAAAAGAGGGTAAATCCCCCCTACTTCCGCAATCTACAGTTTTCCCGGAAAGCTAATGGAAGCGAATAAAGCCGTGGAGGTGCCGCCGGCAACAAGCTTAAGATGACCCTCGGTCTCCCTGTCGGTGCAGTGATGAACTGCTGCGACAACAGCGGTGCCCGAAACTTGTACATTATCTCCGTCAAGGGAATCGGTGCTCGTCTTAATCGTCTCCCGGCCGCCGGTGTTGGCGACATGGTTATGGCCACTGTGAAGAAGGGGAAGCCCGAATTACGCAAGAAGGTTATGCCGGCAGTTGTTGTGCGCCAGAGCAAGCCGTGGAGGAGGGCTGATGGGGTTTACCTGTATTTTGAGGATAATGCCGGGGTGGTATGTACATCCCTTAGGGGGAACCGATGTTGGTGGAAGAATAGAAGAACTAACGATGGTGGGGGTGGGGGTGGCTAGATCGTCAATCCTAAGGGCGAGATGAAGGGATCTGCTATTACTGGCCCTGTCGGTAAAGAGGCGGCGGACTTGTGGCCCGTAAGTTATCCCTACTTGCCCCTTTAGTGCCAATACTAATTCCCTGCTCCCCCAGCGTATTGCTTCAAATTCTGGTGTTGTCATGTAAACAAAAAAAACAAATGGAATTTTTAAAGCAAAAATAAAAGGTTGTTCGGTTCCTTTGGGTTTCTTATTCGCCGTTATCTCTTTTCTTTCCCCTTTCTTATTCCTCTCTGCAACTTGTTTTTCCCGGAGTCTACTAGGCTATCCATGTTATTAGGGGACGGGGGCTGTTGTGAACTTGGGAAATAAACAGAGCTTTGTTCTCACGAAATCAGTTCGAATAGTGAGGTGCTGGCTGAGGATTGAGCTCGGGTCGGACGCACGTTGATTGGTTCTGGAATTTCTCGTTGAAAGGGAGAACACTTTCTGCACCGCACGGCGAGATCACCTCCAGGACATCCGCTTCCCTGCACGCCGATAACTCATCTTGAATATGCTCCATACCCAATTATCGCTCCCTAGTTAAATCCCAAGTTCGATTACATCTCATATCATCTCTCACATCGGCCCAACTTATATACTGTATTCCCCTCCTTTGTCCGAGGCACGACACGCTCCAGGACTCCGTAGCTCCGCTTCGGCCTCGATTCAGCTCACCGGGGTGAACAGATCTTTCCGGTGTTCAGTACCGTCCTCTGCCCCTCTGCCGAATTGGCGAATCTCCCACCTTCTTAATATCCCGGCGGTAACCTAAGCTTGCATACTTGTAGTGATAAGATCCACCTATAGATGTCAAAATACAAGTAATTTAGAGAGCGATTCTGTAGAGGGCTTGTATCGCTTAAAATCTTCCCATAAAATTCCGTTTGAAGAAGATCCCTAGGTAGAGCAATCGTTTATCATACCACGAAAAACAGGGGCCCATGTTCAAAATATCATGAACTACCATGAGAGGGATGAAATTTCGAAAATGAGAAAACCTTCCGAATACCAGTACGGGTACACTTGTATGATAGCATAGAAAGCAGGGGGGGCATCATACCCTTTATACTACCGTCCTTGGCAAGAACATATCATACTGTAGATGTGGCGCACAGTACAGTTGATGTAACCTAACTAAGGGAAATTTCTTCCGGCAGAGAGTTTCTGGAGTCCCGTTTGAATTCTCTGTCCTCAAGAATCTCAGAAACCCTGGCCCTAAAGCGACAGAAAAATAGGAATTCAATCAGCCCTCCAGGTTCAAGTCACACCCCTAAAGGGTATGGTGTCGGTGTCTTGGCCAACTTAAAATATTTCCTATAAACAACCCAAGCGGGACCTCCGGAAACTCTCTGTGAAAAACCACAAACAAAAGCCAAACACGGAAACCCGATCCATCTCCTCAAAGGTAAGAAGCTTGCCATCACCTATCGTAACAAAAGAAACAATCATAAGATCAACCTAACGGGAGCAGGTAGCAGCCGAGATCTGATAATGTCTTTCTCACGTGAGTTGTGCTCCGTCTCGGGAAAGGATCCAGCTAAAGGTGTGTATTTGTTAGGCCTTCTGAAATTCGCCGCTACTCAAACCGGTACTACGGTCATCACCTCGACTGTGGTCCTCGTTGCAGCTGCGGGCTCCATGGTGGACAATCACATCGATAGGAATCGCAAGCATAGCGAGATGAATAAGCGCTTTGATGGGATGGATAAGCGTTTTGATAGGATCGACGGGGAGCACCGGGATCTCAATGAGAAGGTTGGCACCTTTGACACGAGACTGGGTGCCCGACTCAACGACGGCTTTTATACTGTCGAAGAATGCGTGATGCGTACTATGCGAGCCCTCGACGGCGATAATGAGCCTCTTCATGAAGTCATCAAAGGATACGACGATTTCGTCAAGACGAAACGCAAGGGTCCCTCGTGTGAGTCTATAGAAGGCCAAGAGAAGTAGATTACCGGTATCATGTACCACTAAGGGGGGGGGTTTTCTCTCATTTTTATTCTTATTAGATGGGTTTAGACATCATGGAACTTAAGGGTGTTTGATAGACTTTTTTTACTTGTGATTGGTTTTCAGCCTCGTGCCACGTGATTCAGACCCTGACAAGCTGTGACAGCGGCTAGTCTAGATGGGGGTTCCACTGAAGTTAGTAGTAAATTAGCTGTCGCTGGGGGAAGCAACGGTGGCGATGGGGGGGAGGGACTGCACCACACAGACCATAGAGCGTCTACACTTTCAGTGCACCGATCCGAAAGGAGCTTCTCCTTCTTCTCTCACCTATCCCGTCCTACCTCATCCCATCCACACAGCTCTTCCCTAAACCTCCATTTTTTCTACTCCCTCCCTCCCCCTTTCCAAGTACATGCCTGAAACCCCATACCTCCCACAAAAATGACGATAAAAAACCTCCTAATAGTGATCCACCTAGACCTACTCCTTCCTCTAGCTGTCTTCCTAAATCTGTACCTATATTTCTACCCCGTCTTCCACTTTTGCGCCTTCACGCCTCAACCGGACGGGAGCGAAGCACCCTTCCGCCTGCTAGCTTTGGCGGACCCACAACTGGAGGGCGACTCGACATTGCAAAAGTACAAAGCTACCCAGCCGGCAGAGGCGGCGATACCGGCAACGGGCACATCCTCCTCCTTATGGGACTACGTGCACCCTACCGACATCGGCCTCACCATCCGTGGATTGGGCAAGGTTCTGGACCTCTGGGGCAACGATCTCTACCTTCGCCATGTATTCCGCAGCACCAAACAGAATCTAGCGCCCACACACACGGTAGTATTGGGTGACCTATTAGGCTCGCAGTGGATCACCGACGAAGAGTTCAAGATCCGCGGGGAGAGGTTTTGGAGGATCTTTGGTGGAGCGGAGGGGAAGGTTACGAGTGAGGATGTACAGAAGTACGCGGGGAATATCGCCGCGGATGAGGAGGCCAGTGGCGTTTGGCGGAAGAAGGTGATTATAGTTCCGGGGAACCACGATATTGGATATGCCGGGGATATGGATTGGAATCGGATCAGGCGGTTCGAGGAGATGTTTGGGGTCGTCAATTACATTGTTAACTTTCTGCCCAACACTTCCACTACACCCGCTTCTGTCAGTGCTAGCGATACCACCGGCACAACAACTCGGGAACAATCGCCAAACATCCCCCCAGCCCTCCGCTTGGTAATCCTAAACTCCCTCCCGTTAGACTCCCCAATCTTCGACCCCACAATACAAGATGCCTCATACGCACTCCTCGACCAGTCGCTAGAGTCCAAATCCCTCTCCCTCCGCCAGTCCTCCCTCCTCCTTACGCACCTCCCCCTGCACAAGCCCGCGGGTCTCTGCGCCGACGCGCCGCTAGTAATGCACTACCCAGCCCACCACGGCGGTGGAATAAAGGAGCAGAACCACCTCTCGGAGGCCGTCAGCGAGCTACTCCTCGACCGGGTATTCGGCCTGCCCGCCGGCAACGACGAGGATGATAAAGCGAAGGAACGCGGGATGGTGCTCACAGGGCACGACCACGTCGGCTGCGACGTGCGTCACAGCTGGGCCGGCGAGAAAGCGGGCTGGAACCGGAGCTCATGGGAGGAGTGGCAGCAGCAGAGGGAAATGGCAAGGGTTAAGACTGCTGAGGCTGCGAAGGGCGGCCACGATGACGTCCCCGCTGAGGGCGGGCTGGAGGGCGTACGTGAAGTTACGGTGCGAAGCATGATGGGTGAATTCGGCGGGAATGCCGGGTTAGTGTCGGCTTGGTTCGACCGTGAAAGTGATTGTATGTCCCCCCCCTTCTACATACACACTAACTATCCGCCCGACTAATTGCGAGGGATGATGTTTGAAAGCTTGGAAATTCGAATACCAAACCTGCAAACTTGGCATCCAGCATGTATGGTGGACTGTTCATATAATCGATGTTATTGTTGCCATCACCGGTATCACTTTGTTCATTGCGTATAAGCGGGATGAGTTCAGGAATGCGGAGCAGGCGGCTAGGGTGCAGGAGTTGATTGATAGGAGTAAGAAGGATGAGTAGGGTGAGTAGGTTGGATGGGGGAATGAGATAAAAGTATGAGTTTTTCTGTTTTTTTAGGTGCTTGCTTGGGGAACGGGTACGGTACAATATTATATTTCGGAGATGGTGGGGGTCATTTTTAAAATATATATTAGGTAGGGAACCGGTGTTAAAGGTCACCACGAGGAGGAATGCAAAACGTACATCATTTCCAGATAGAATTAGGCTAAAATTTAAAGTCTAGTTCCCACTACTTTCCCGCAAACTGCATGGATTCCCTGCAAACCAGTTCCACCCACAACCGCAAGTCCCGTAAGTAATATTCGAGTGAGCTATGATGACCCAACCAGCAAAGAGATCAAAAAACCGAGCCCC
>QLOI01001075.1:0-17042 GCA_003313605.1 Tuber umbilicatum
TCTTTATCTCCCTCATCTCTCCTGCCTCCATACTCGCGTTATGAGATCCTTCCTTCCCCTGATTCTTTGATATCGCTTAGAATCACAGTCGGTTGCTCCCCTCGCCTATGCTTCAGACGGCTGGGATACAGTTTGCGGTAAGCAATCTTACCGTTATCTCTCCTCGGTTTGCCTCTGCCAGGCATCAGGGAATTTCACCATCCTCTTTTCCTCTCCCCATCTTTGGTGAGAGGCCATAATGGCCCCCTAGTACAGACACAACCACGTTTTCCGATAGTTGCTACAGCTTGGGCTTTGGCTGCCCGCCCTCCTTCTCAGTTGATCCGCTGGCACTGTACCTGCTGCCATTCTATCCTTAGGCTGGTCTCCTCTCAACCCCTCTCCACCTCCCTGCGGCCATCAGTGTCCACCCATATTGTAGGAGTCGCTTTAACCCCACAACTCCTGCCCGAGCTTGTACCTTACTGCTACTTCATATGGCGCCATTTTTCCCTGTGTTCCTTGTAGCTCAGTTACCTTTCACCTTCCCTCCGCCTTCCGCATACTGTCGCGTCCTTCAGTCTCACCCCCTTTACCCAAGTAGCTCTGGGGCAATATCACTCACCCTTCCCAATTATATCATGATTTGTTGGTGGATTAGTGTTGGGTCTCTGGTTCTTAGTTTATAGGATTTGGTTTTTGGGCTCAGTGTACCTAGGTCTCATTGGTTTTTTGTCTGGTTACTGGTTCTTAGGGTTTGGTTTTCTTGGTTTTCAGGTGTTTCCAGTTTTTTGTATGGTCCTCACATTCCTTCCCTTGGTTTTTTCTGCTATAGCCTTGTTGCTGCACACAGATTATTTTTGTACCAGTAAACAAAATGAAACTTGAGTTAAAAATAAAAAAAAAAAAGGTCATGTAGATAGTTCTTCACGCAACCATCTAAGTTGTTTCCTATCTATAACTTTACAAATATAAAAACTTGTATTCTTTCACGAAACCCTTCCTCTCCTTGTAAGCGACATATTTAATACTATAAGACTTAAGAGTTGAACGCAACTCTCGAGAATAGTATACGATAACTATAAGATAAGAAATCGCCGCCTGTTGCGAGTCAACGAGATAAGACAGATAAACGAGCGATCATAACAACCATGGTGGTCCAAAAGTGGTGCCCTGGATGCCTCTTTGGGGTATTTTACGATTCTTTTCTTGATCCTCTTGAGCAAAGAACATCCTCCTCCCGACCCTTCAATCACACCATCACTGGGCGCATGGCTGCCGCCCACAACCTGGTGGATGACTACCAAATGATCAATTTCCCAGGTACTGAGTTTTGGTTTGCTTGTCCCCTAGCGCTAGGGACACTCGTAGTGCAATACTCTACTGATAGGACTCCTAGCGTGAGCAGACCAGACAGTCTTTTTTGTTAAACCCCTGCCATAATTTTCAATACTGTACTTGTATGTGTACTGTACTATACTAGGGGGTTGACAAAAGTTGGGTCCACTTCCGAAAAGAGACGTCTCCGGCGCGTGGGACCAAACCCAGTTAGGGAATTCGAGTGATAGCGAATGAGTATTTTTTGGTGGCGGCAAGATGTCCAGACCGGTGACGCAAGTAATCGTGCCAAGGTTGTGGCATGCAGCTACAACTAGGGGCACTCCTAGGAGTGCCTGACAGCTTAACACAACTTTACAGCTCAACACAACTTTGTAGCTTACCATAGTAACTTTGTGGCTTACCATAGTAACTTTGTAGCTCAGAACAACTTTGTGGCTCAACTCTCCAAAGTTAGTATACTAAGCCACAAAGTTGTGTTGAGCTGTAAAGTTGTGTTGAGCTGTCAGGTACTCCTTGGAGTACCCCTGGTTGTGAGCTTGCGAGCACCAGAGGTTGTGGCTGCATACCACAATCTGGGCACAATTATTCATCTTGTGTTTGCCGGAGAATTCGCTGAGCGAGTGTTTGTAAGACTGTTGCTAATGTGGTGACTCACATGGCTACCCTTAGCACCTAGTGTGGGCTGCAATACCGGTCACTGTGAATGCTCTGCTGAACTCAGAAGTCAGAAAACACTAACTGACCTTAGTCACACCCCCTACTGCAAATTATATTTAGAAGGCAGCCTAATGCACAACCTCTCCCTTACACACAACCTCTCCCTTACACACAACTTCTCCCTAACACACAACCTCTTCTGTTCATTAAGTTTTATTTTTATTTGACAAACTCTTATACCTCCTACTACATTCCATACCATCCAACTGATGCGTCCTGAGTCTACAGCCAGCCTGAAAGTCCTGAATTATCAGTGTGAGGAGGAACCAGATTGTAGGAAAGAGTGGTTAAAACAGGGCCAGAAACTCGTTTCCACTCAAATTGTTGAAGATGTTGATACAACCAGTAAGATAAATCCCTTGTATCCTTGCTTAATCTTGAAGCTTACTGCTCTGATCTATGTACTAGCCTACCACAATACCAAAACTGACGGCACCATGGACCACCCCATGAGCATTGGGGTGGCTGGCTATGAGGTATTGCTTCCTGGAGGGCTCCCCTCTGAAGCAATAAACGTCATACTTGAATTCATTCATACCCTCCTGCAAGACTCCAAACACAGCAGCTATGGCACAATCCTACAGTACAGCAAAAAGCTATATGAGGCAACGGTTCCAACAATACTATTTAGATTTCCAGAACCAGGCCGGATCGGATTCATCATATTACCTGAGGCTATTGCAAATATTCCACTACTGGTGATAAGCGACAAGGCAGTACCAACCATAGTTATACTACCCACATGGTGCTTGGGTGTGAACCACAAGGAAAAGGTGGGAATTGCAAATATTTCCCTTGGAGGAAAATATTCTATATTGGAAGCAGGCAGCTTCAGGGGTTGGTTGGCAACAAATGACAGAAAGAAGTGGGACATAACATGAGGACATTGTTTTCCGGAGTGTGATATTGGAAGATGAAGCTGATTTCCTGAGGGAGAAATATACCGAACTACCAGATAATGATGGGGTTGAGCTTTATGATGGGAGCAAAATAAAGCTAATTGGACCTGACCTTGGGATTTTGGTAGCAAAGGCGAAACACAGATTTCCTATCTTGCAAAGGCATAACGAACAATTGCGATCTCTAGGGAAGAGGGAGTTTGCAGTCAAGAGTGCCATAATACCCTCGCGGCTAGACTGAGCATTGTTTGAAGCAGTTTTCCCAAGCATCCAGTCCGTCCATCTTTTCCTTAAGATGGGACGGACACCAATTTCAAGCACTATGTCCAGCACGGACGATGATTCCATAGGGTGTCCTGGCTTCTGCCCTGGACAGACTGTAGGGCCCTGTAGGTATCTCAGTTGGATCATGGTTTTTGCAATATAGCGTCAATCATAATCCATAGCCACTATATCCATTCCAATACATGCTTGCTGCTAACACCTTAACTTCAAAGCTAAGCCGATAGGTTGTTAATTAAGAAATCGATGGTGTGGGCATGATGATGGTAATGTACTGCAGTTAGCAAAAAGGAACAGGCAGGGAAGAGCATAGTTTAATGAAGATGACCGGGCCCAGTGGTTGACCGCAGAACCTACAAATAACTGCCCAGCCCTGCAGGTAACGACCGGGCCCTATAGGCGACGACCAGGCCCCATAGGCAACCACCAGGCCCTGTAAGTGACAGTAAGGCCCCGCAAATCACTACCGGGCCCTACAGATTATCGCCGGGCCCTGCAGATTATCACTAGGCCCTGCACAGCCCTACCAGAATATCCCATTTGGATAAAGACTGCAGGGCCCGGCCGTCAACCTCTAGGACGGCGGTCTTCATGACACATGGACGCTATAAGCTGCCATCCCGAACAAAGCCACCCAGGACACCCGGGACTACAGGCCCCACAGGGCCCTCCAGGGTGCCCTGAACGGTTGGGAACACTGGTTTGAAGCTTGCAACACAAGGTGGGTAATTTCAGTTTCTTATTAGTATTTAGTATTTCCAGTACTAACTGAATAGAATGCTTGGGAATCGACTCACTACCAGTCATGTTTTTAATAATAAGAAGATTTGCAGAATGGGTTTGCTGGGGCCAGGGGCCACAGTGTGAAAACTGGGAGAACAACAGGCTAAACTAAGAGTAAGGTAAATGGTATTAGTGTCATCATCTGGAAGGATGGCTTTACGACAGAAGAAGTTGCAGTTATTTCTTCATTTAGTGGCTCAGGAAGTCTTTTTGCGGATAATGGTGACTCAGGCGCTTTGGTGTTCTGTATGGCTAATTCGTTGGAAGCTGTTGGACTTGTGGTTGGCAGGAGTAAGTTGCATGTTCCGCATTGGGTTGCTGTTACCCCGTTATGGGCAATCCTTGAGGACATGAAACTTATGACAGATATGGATGGTAAATTTTGTATGGAGTGTTGACTTTGTTAAGTGTGTAAACTGGGTAGTACTTGATTGTAAACAGGGTGTTTTTGTATAAATACTATAAGTTTTCGGGGGGTGGGTATAAGCAATGCTTACAAGGGTTCCTGCCAGCTCCTTCCATACTTGATTTTTTTTGTGAGTATTAGGTGCCTAGCATGCATCATTCTATAGTGCTTGTTTGGTAGTTGGCATATCACTTGTATTAAAAGGGTCAATTTTCAACTCCACACACAGGGCAACCTTAAGCCACGCCCGTTTGGCGGAAAACGGAATAATAGTAGACAATACAGTACAAGTACCATGATACTCCAGATAGCAGTAAATTTGGTTTTACAATTTGTCTATGTGCAGGGGCCTACGGATACGCATTTCTCTGCCTAGAGATCAGACCATAAGGGACATAGTAGGTTGGGGCGCCACCGGGGAAGAGGGGCTGGTGGAGACCTTCAGAGGGGTAACTTAGGTATGCCGTTTGTGGGTTTTGCCGGAGTATCTAGCTTGATGAAAAATACAAAAATCATAACCTCGACTTGGTGCAAAGAAGACTGTATGCAACTTTTATTAGTATTCAGGGGGTATCTAACTTGGTGGAAAGAATTCTACAAATTTTGTCTGCTGTGTGTGTGAAAAAGCCCCTTTGTGAGTTTCGCAGGGTATCTAGCTTGATGAAAAATACACAAATTATAACCTTGACTTGGTGAAAAGAAGCCTATATGTAACTTTTATAGGCATTGAGGGGGTAGTGTATCTGACTTGGTGTCAGCTTTGTGTGAAAAGCACTGCCCTTGTGGGTTTCGCAAAGGTATCTAGCTTGATGAAAAATACACAAATTATAACCTCAACTTGATATAAAGGAGACTATATGCAACTTTTATGGGTATTGAGGGGGTATATAACTTGGTGCGAAATATTCTTTATCAGCTTTATGTGAAAAACAACTTTCTTTTGTAGGTTTTAGGGGTCTACAACTTGGTGGAAAGATTTCTCCTGCTTGCCTCATGCATAAGACTGTACGACTCCCAAGTCCATACAGAACATCTGGTCAGGAAAGCAAAATCTTGCTCCAAGGATCTCTTTATGGACTCAAACTACCACTTCGAGGCACTTTGGAGCATCATCCTCATATCAATGGAGTGATCTCTCATGAACATGAAATTCCTGCAGACTGATCACTTCGCTTGTATGGTAATTTACTTAATACCCCACGCTCAGGCTGAGGGACAGTACCGCAACTCGAGGGGAAAAACCGATTAGCCCCTGGGAGTCATATACAAGTCCCGTTAGCCGGATCGCCACCGAGCGACCAAAACGATGCTTCCGTGAGAGCGAAATTTGGGAACGAATAAAGGGACGCTATCGAATTTCCCTCCCTCCCGATAAACACCACCCAGTAGCAGTACTCGCGGCGTCGACCTAATTCCAGCACAGTATTAATCCTTTAAATCCACCACCGGGGACACAGCGCCCCGAGTTCGATATAAATATATTCTATCCTAGATTGGCCTCCAAAAGCCGAAGTATTTAAAGCTGTTGGCCCACTGTAGCGCTGGACAGGTGATTTGATTGATACGATTGAGCCCATCCCCTCCCAGGAGACAGTCCAAAGATGTAAGAAGATAAAAGAGCTTTTAAACTATGATACTTCTCTTTTATAACGTAGAGCTCGCACGGGTTTCTGGTACATGTGGTCTGTTAGTATTTATTCCCAGATCTGCCGTGGCGGGTTGGGAGAGTGTGGAGTCAGCGGTGTAGTGATTTTGGGCTGTTGGGAGAGTGTAAGAGGTTATGTGTCATCGGATCCAGGGCGGACGCATCAGTCATCACTCGCATGGTACACCTGGCGCACAGTATATGCTGTGGAGAAAGTAACCCCGCTTGAGGTTTTCAAACACTCAATTAACCCCCGGCATTGCGGATAAGAGTGGTGTGTTAAACTCCTATGGCAAAATACACCATTCCCGGACATCAAATTTCATAGTGCAAGATCCAGCTTTCCAATATTACACCTTACAGTTATGTTTTACGGTACGGTATGCATCAGTTGCTTGCAATACCGCCAGGGCAATGCACAAGCAGGGCACTATCCGAACACCATTGGGGGGGTTGGCCCCTATAGCAGCCGCGGCCGTGAATGTCTCGTGAAGGGACAACTTGAGCAAATTTCAGTCGAAAATTGAGTGTGTTTGGCGAATGTGGACCTTTTAAAGGAGCTGGCAGGTTAGGTGACGGCCAAAAATGATAAACCAAACTCATCGCTGCATAGATTGCATGATAGTTCAACTTTGAGACCACCAGGCTTGCTAGTGAGCAGCTGCTGCTACCTGTACCATTCAAGATCGCCACCACGTCACACTGGAGCTCCATAGCCCAGGAAAGCGGAAGACTCCAAGAATGATAGGCAAAACGGAGTGGAACATTATCTTGGGAGCAAGAACCCCCTCCCACCAATTCGGACAGTGCTCAAGAATACTGTATTCGTCTTCTAAAAGCGTGAAAACTTCTATCAGCGCCTAACGGAAAAATACGAAAGTACCGGCCGGATTAATAGAGGGGGAGATGCCTGCCCGACCAGAATATAAATGAAAATGTCATAGCGAGTGTCACTGCACCCGAAGGAAATAGCCAGCGCTTCTAAGTCTCGGGCTTTGCCATTATCAAACACGGCCGCAGACCCAGCGCTGGTAGGACAGTCGGCATCTTGAATGGAGTATACGAATCACCCTCCGAACCGTGTTTATCATTAACCCCAAGGTAGTGAGGCAACCCATACTTTACTTACGCTACAGTATTCCAGTCCTAAGCACGGAGGTATGTTGATCACACCCCATCACTCGAAATTCCTCAAGCCGAAGATTCCAATCCCGACCAATCTCGGTTACACCTCAACACCCCATGGTCCCTGCATCCAAGCTTTCTCTTCTCCAACGGTCTCGTGAACCTTCTTGAGCCTCAAGTCTAGCAACGGATCACAAGACCAGCAACCCCACTCAGACCTCCTTTTTCTTGATATCACGCCAACAAGAAGGTTTATCAGACATTGACGGGTGCACCAACCCCTTCCCAACCAAGCCTCCTCACCCGGATCCCCCCCTCCAGGGCCTAACCGCAAGTAGTTTAGTTCTCCGTTCCAACCAACACCACCGGTGAGCTGCTACGAAGCTACGACACCACAAAGCAAATACCGGTAGCTTTAAACCTCCCCCATCATTCAAATCTTTTAATTTTTCCAACCTCAACAACGCCCCGACTCTACACGCAAACCTACCGGTACAATGGCTATCAGGTCGGTGTTATTCCCCTGTCACCGTAAACGTACGACTAATTCGTGATGCCGGTGATGGGTCTAGATACTTGATCTTGCTGTCGAGACAAGGGAAAGTGGTAGGATATATTACCTCCCACCTCTGCACAATAAAATTTCGGATAAAAAGCTAACTCCCCCTCCCAGCGTCTAGCAAAGTGGTTCACAACCCTCAGTTCCAAAGACAAATCCAAGACCATAAAAGACGTAATACAACTCGTCCTATCCCGACGAACAAAAATGTGTAATTTCCTCGAATATAAAGGTTCCCCCTCCCCCTCCCCCCTTCCATTCCTCCACCTTCTCACAACGTCTAGACACAAAAGTGGTATACCGCCGCTACGCCTCCCTCTTCTTCGTCGCGGGGATCGACAGCTCGGACAACGAACTCATCACGTTGGAAATCGTACACCGCTACGTCGAGCAGATGGACAAGTACTATGGAAATGTGTGCGAGCTGGATATCATATTTAACTTCCAGAAGGCGTATTATATCCTTGATGAGCTGTTGATCGCTGGCGAGATGCAGGAGAGTAGTAAGAGGGGGGTGTTGAAGTGCATTGCCCAGCAGGATGCGATTGAGGATACCGAGCGGGAAGAGGATAATATTTCGAGGATGATAGGGTGAGATGAATGAATGGGAGGTGAGAGGTCTTATCTTATCTCAATTCGCCTATTTTCCCCTTGGGATTTTCGGTCCGGGGCCATGGGTCACAAGGGAGACGGATGAATCTCTGTGCAATTGTTCGGATACCAATCGAAGCTATTTGGGGGGCTGTTTGATGAGGGCGAATTCATTGGAGGGGTGTGGGAAACCACCGATTATACTCTAGACATTTCCCCATAATCCATGTCTGCTCGGGAAAAGTATCGACTCTATTGGGCTAGGAAAAAAACTTGTTTAAAACGACTAGCTATCGTATATACTACATCATCACCATTACTGTCTTTGATATGTAACCTTCACGACCTTGTCCCCTAGGGTCATTCCCCCAATCCCCTCCTTTGCCCCAATGGCACCTTCCAGTTGCTCAAACTCCACGAATGCAATACCCTTTCTTCCGGGCACCATACGCACCTCCTTGAACCCATCGAACCGTCCGAATAGCGAAGTGAGGGTATCTGAATCCGTCTCGTCCGGTAGGTTTTGTAAAAATAACGTACTGTTGGGTGGAAGATACTCGTCGGGAATTTGTGGAGCTGCCGCAGGCGCCGTAGACTTGAGACCGCCGGACTTCTTGGTAGCCTTCGTAGTATCTGCCTGGGGAGCTGTCGTGGTGGATGCATGACGCTGGGATTCCAGAGCTGCCAATGCTTGTTTCCGTTCTATATTTACATACATCAATCATTAGCCTCGCATAATCCCAAAATAAGCAGTGTGAAGGGCAGGGCGCGAGGACGGACCCCTCTCTGCAAGCCTCCGGCGCTTGTGAGCTTCAAACTCCTGGCTGTCTTCGCCAGCTTCTCGCTTGACGGTCGCATCGCTTCGGGACTTTGCAAAAGCTAGAACCATAGGTTTATCGAAGAGAGGGAATGCTTGGACTTCTTTGATAGCCTGCTCAGCCGCTTGGGGGCTGTCGAAGACGACGAAAGCCTGTCCTTTGGCTTTCAGGTTCTTCTTCGCGACGAGGTCGATTATGGTTCCATATTGAGAGAAGATGGCCGTCAGGGACTGCTTGAGCAATGGGATCTTTACAGATTCTTCTAGGTTGCGGATCTGTGTCTGTTAGTGGTGGGGCACGTGGAATAGGGGTGAATGGTGGGGAGTGTACGTAGACTCTGGAGATGAAATGAGGCCGGTTAGTTGAGGGATTGCCTAGAATGTGAGGAAAGGATGGGGGGGGTAATTACGTGCTAGACGGCGTACCAGTATTCACAGTTGAAGTTGGTGATGCCATTATTTTTTCCTTTACCGTGGGTCGTCGTGTGATTTTCGTTCAAAAGGTCCGTGTGTCGGAGTGTCGGAGGTCAATCCATTGCCGACAGCTCGGCGAAACAAAGCTTCCAAAAGTGTAAAAGTTGATGTGGTTACCCTCCCTTATCAAGAAGGGGCTCTGCCAAGTTTACCCTCAACATCATTTATCTTGAGGGAATACCTGTTCTTTCACTTTCATTCCCACTTTATCTCCCTCGATGTTTTAGTTTATTACCAACGCTCCCGTCAAATGCCGCGGTTCAATCAGCTTATCCCTCCACCCAACTTTTTCCACGCAGGGGGAGGGGGCTTTTTAGGAGCGGGCAGCAGTCTTTCAACCTTCCATCCCTTTCACGACTGAAACTTAGGACAACCGTGTAAATTTAGCCCGGTGCGTTCCACTTTGATTTCGCACATCTTAGGACCGGTTTCTGACTTTTGCGCAGCTGTTGAGGAGCCCAATGAAGCTGTGCTTGCAGGAATGAACGACAATAACTTGGTAGCTCATCACCTCGATCTCCAAGAATGAAGCGCTCCAGGGACCCTTCGAGGGCTGGCTGCATTGTTGATGCTCTTCCGGCCCGTCACCACCCTTACCTAGCTACCTGGCTGTTACCCCACAGCACATAACCAATCGATCCTACTTTGTTGCCTGTATGATACTATCAGCCGCCACAAACCGGCACAGTCATTGGCTGTCTCCGTCGTCCCTGAAGGCTTATCCCCTTCTTCCAATGCAAGATTGCTTCCTCACTGAGGCTCTGGTCTTGGACGGAATCTCCCCAATATAGGTACCCTCGAGGGGTATCGCAAATTTACCAGGAGCAGGAGATACTAATGATACTATGGTCAAGACTCCCGAATAAGGAAGCGGGCCGGATCGGCTATGGGTTTAACAATTAATGGGATTCGAAACGGAACCATTTTTCCCCCGACCCTTACAAAGCGTAATCAAAGACAGGTGTTGTCTAGGGTCATGCCTCATTTCTACAGCAAAGATGGACTGCATTTCTTAGTGTCACCATAGCCTTGGCTGTAAATAGTTATGGCTGATCGAGATCTCGCAGGAGTTTGTGATGGTGCAAATCATCACAAATTTTCGAGATATACTATATAAATTCATCTAATTCTAAACATCAGCACACGCGGGCACCACGTTCCCTGACCCTTGATTTATGCGTTTTTACCATAGTTCATTGTGAAACCGTAATCTCTTAGAACTACTTAATTACAATAATATAAGGAATAGGAATTATCTAGGATTACACTCGTACATAGTGCCGGTATTGCCTGAGACTGAAATTTGCCTATCACAAGCAAGCCTCACCACCCCATGCCGATCTCTTTCATCCCCATTCCCACTCCACAATGGGATACCCCAATCCCGTTTCCCCGTTTCCAAATCAGTTAGGCACAGGTATCGTTGCACGAGTGCTCATATCCCAGTCAGATCATCAGAAGGGAGTGCTCCCGGTCAACAGGGCAATCGAAAACAAATGATGATGCCTCGCAGTGTTATTCTCCTTACCCAAGATCCCTCCACAGCTCATAATAGCACTGTCATGACAGATTTCCAAGGGCCCCAACCACAGACCACGGCCGCATGAAGGACTTGAAGCGAGAATCGGGTCTCCCTTCATATCCGGTCCCAAGGCGGAAAATACCTAGACATCGGTCCCGAATCCGCCACGAAGTCCGAGACGAGTCACCTACCAACCAGCAGTGTATCTAGCAGCTTTGTAGGGCTGTCGATCATCTGAAATCCGGGCATGGTAAATCGGGAGCCTTCGGATATCCACGTGTGTGTGGTATCCGCCGTTCTCGCTTAACTGGTGGCCTATCAATACCCTGTTTGAATTTTTTTGGACGGAGTCTTTAAAAATGTTGCCTTGAGGGGATGTAGGAGAGATGCCGAGAGGTTGGGGTCAGACGGAACTCAACCTCTCTCCCGTGCAGGCGTAAGGGGGAGGGGTCGCGGTATGGCTGTTGCCTAAGTCGCGAGTGATCCAATGTGAAGGCTGTAGAAGGTTGTTAACATGATAGCAAATAGATGGGGCTGTCGACTTGTGCTTTGGGAATGAGCAACAGAAAGGGTAATCTAGCGGACACTCTGCCGCTGTTACCAAAGTTTACCCAAGCCTTATTACTCCGAGAGTAGTTCTCTGTCTGTTACAGTATGCGCTGGGTAAACAAAGGTAGGACGAGGGTTACCGGTACCGTGTATCTCAAATTCAATATTATCAGTAGGTATCTTGCCTAATAAGATAGGCTCTAAAGGTACTTAGAAGAAGCAATATCTCCAGGCGCGAAGTGAGCAATGACCGCATTCAGACCTTTTCCCGTAGGCGGCTAGCGTTTACCTTACAGGGTATTGCGATACGCAACCAACCACAGGAGCCGCTTATAGGGGACGTGCTTACCCCCGAAATACCTACCCTCACATATTACGTCCCTCCCTCTTCCTTCCAAACCCCCCTAGCAAACCTTTTCTCAATTCTGTCGATAGGACTTCTTCCTTTCCTTACCTTGAAAGGAGACTGGCAATATGAGCGACTGGGGCCCAATTCGTGAACTCAGCTGCGAGAGCTATACTTTGCCATACGCCGAAGCAAACTCCCCAACAAGGCATCTCCCGCTGGAGATGATACAGGAGATCTACTGGCACCTAACACCTAGCGAATATGATTCTGCACGACTGGTGTGCAAACGCTGGTTCAGAGCGTCACTCTCCTCTCCACTCATATTGTATTTCCTCCGCATTATGAATTTCCCAAGTAATATTCGGTCATTCTCCGAGTCAAAACTGCAGAGGTGGAAGCTTGGGGACCTAAGGCTGGTTTTTGCATTCGCTATTGATCAGTGGGGAGGGAGCAGGTTCAGAGCTTGCTGCAGGAAGACTGACCTGAACTTATCCACCATTCTCAGGAATACGCATATTGACTCGGGGTACTCGTCCCGTGAGATAGAATTTCTCAACTTTTCGAAGAATCCAGGAGGCTATATGGGAATGGTCACTAGAACGGTCGAAGGCACTTCAAAAGTGCAGCGGACTTTGTGGATTCATGGGATTACTCCTATCGACCGCCCATCCGGGCCACCTATACTAGGGTCGGGGGGGTGGCATGAGGATAGTGGTTTGATTCCAATGTGGGGTGTCGACGAGCAGCCCGGAAAGTTGTATCTCACCATGGAGCTGAAAAAGTGCCCGGACCAGCCCATATTAGGATTGGACATAGAGCCGGGTGGATCGGAGCCAGGAATTATGAAGATACGAGTTAGATACCTGAATAGCCAAGAGAGCGTATCTTTCGACTGGCCACTGCAAATTGGACATATTCGGAGCGGGGACGAATTATATCTGGAGGACAGCCCATATGAGATACTCTGTAGAAGCCCGGGGATCACTTACCGAACGGGTCCCTACAGGATTCCTGGATGCAATGCGCCCTGCAATTCTAGGCCTAATGTTTTGCAAAAGGTGCTTCGAGCCTTGTTCGGATTGCTCGGAGGCCCCCACAGCTGCAATGTTCCTCGAGAATCAGCAAACCCCCTTTCACGGCAGGCTCCACGATTTTTACTTGGAAGCCTTACTTCAGCAGCGAGGGCTGCTCACACCTTGTCCGAACAACACGCAACAACGTATGTGACCCTCCCTCAGGCCGCTCCCATGTTTCACCATCCCGAAGTCGCTCACGACCAAACATTACAACTCCCTCATGGCCATGTTGTACCAAAGCCAAAGCCATCGACGCTACGCGAGAGGCTTGGAAAATTGTGTCGTAATGTCATGATGCCGAACCCGGGACCGCTGAAGAGTCTGAAGATGGCAAATATGCCATTTTCTCGTACCGCGATGGCAATGATTGGAGATGACCCCGTGCGGCAAATGTGCCACAGGTTGGACATATCCTTAGAGAGTGAAATTTGTACTGTTCTTGTAACTGCGAAGAACGGTATAATTATATGCTCTCTATCTAGTCCAACGTTGGATATTGGGGGTGTTGAAGTTTTAGATGCTCGTTACAGCCTCGCACCCCCATCTCGGATGTCGGAAAAAGCCACAAGAATCACACACATCGCAATTGCTCCATGGCATGAGCATTGCTACTTCGGGCATGGGTTGAAATGGTGGAGTATGGGGATTTGTGCTGGATATGATAACGGTGAGGTATGGTTTTGGAAGGTGGACATGGAGAATCTACGCCAGAAAATACCTGCCCCCGGCTACTTTGGACGCCACCATGCAGAGATTGGCCCAGCAGCCCCGGATGCGAATGGGCTGCCCTCTTCCCCGAGCCCAATTTCTGCTTCACTCCCAGGTTCGTTGTATCTACCTCTCCCGTACTTTGCACCCCGTGGCGAATGTCAATCGATGCCCCTCGGTGAGTTGGCTTACACAACAGGTAAGAAGGTCCGACAAACCAGGGTGCATCTTCCGGCGGCTGGGTTTAAGAAGGCAGAATCCTGGATTATAGGATTTATGCCTGGCCTCATGAAGTTGAGCTTTATTGGGAGGGGGAAGATGGTGGCGGCGGTGACAGAGAAGAACGTTGCGATATTCGATATGAGGCGTGGGGGGGGCTATGAGACTGGCTCCGTGAAGGGGATATTCCGTTGATTTTGACCCACGCATCAAACGAGATCTTTCTGGGGTGGATGCTTGGAGGGAAATCTGGGCGAGTGATGGTGGATGAAAGGGCGAGAGGGGAGGCAAGTTATTATACCTGGAGGGGAAGTGGAATGGCTAATAATAAGTATTGCTAACATTATCCATAGCAGCCATTAGTCTATCTAAAAAGGCGGCGTCCTACCATACAACACCAAGTAATCAAAAAAAGCAACCTGTGGAGGAGAGACGCACGAACCCGGAAATAAGGGAGGAAACAAAGAATGAAGAGAAAACAAAACAATCAAATAACCACCAAAGAAAATACCTAGAAAAACAAATCAGGAAATATAAAGTACAACTGTTACAAAATACTTCCCCAAACACACTCTCCCACTCTTGCTCTTGTCTAATAATTAAGGATTGCCTCGTTCGGAATGTACGACATCCCCCTGTCTAATCTTCCCTCGGTGGCAAACACTTTCCGCCATTGACCACGTAATCCTCCATCATCTTGAGCTCGCTCTCACATAGATAATCAAATTCGCCCGCGAGCTCGAACAAGGGATCGAGCCTCAACGCCACCAAGCCCAGATTCTGGCGCAAAAACATCATGGCATCGTCCCATCTGCCAGCATACAGGGAGCACATTGAAAATGAAAGCTCCCGCAGGGTGCTCTTGTGCCGCAGCAGAAAGGCATATAACTCCTGATCCTCCATGTCAATGAAGCTGAAGCTGACCTTTTGCAGGCGCGGCCAGACGTGTTTTGAGCCGAAGATTGTGGATAGTGGGATCGCCTCCCTCGCGCAGGAGATGCCGAATTGCAGCGTGAGGCTCTGCAAGTTCGGGCTCGAGGGGAGGATAACGTTGAACAACGGGGTCTTGATGAGATGTTCTACCATGGAGTCTTCAATATCCATCTTCAACCCGAGCACTCGGCAATTCTGGAAAACAACACCAGCGCGCTCCAACCTCACTGTATTATCGAAGAACATCCTTGGGTCGACCTTCGCATCGACGTAAAAGGTATCCAGTTTGCACCCAGCGTAATACACGGCGTCCACCAGTGCGGCGAAAGCCCTATAATGGTCCTTCGAACCGGAATAGCCATGCAATTCCGTCGACAACTCAATCCGGTAATTAAAGCCCCCATTACAGCCCAGTGTGAGACTACTCTGACTAAGCCAGTAATCCCTATCCCGTTCGTTATTCTCCTTCATCAATACACCCCTCAACCGCGGAAGCCCCCTCACCGCCTCTCCCAGCATACTCGCAAAGTCCCCGGAAGTTTGCAGCTTGGAGTACTGATCGACATGGTAAGTGAGCAACCGAAACGCCTCCTGTATCCTGTTGGTGCTGCCGGAGATGTCGATGCCCTCGGCCTCCAAATGCTGGACGAAAGGCCCCCAGATCAAGTCCCGGATGGGCGGCAGATTGAGGACGAGCTCGCGAACGTTGTGAGCTAAGTGCGGGTGCTGGGAGATCTCACGGAGCCGGGAGAGGCTTGGGTAAGAGGGGCGGAAGGAGATGGTGTGAAAGAGGAGCTCTGCACCTAGGACCGCAAAGGTCCTAGAGACGAGGCGGAGTGAGGCCACATCTGTGCGTTTTGTAAGGTAGCTAACGATGTGGCGGGCGGTTTCCAGGGGGAGTTTGTCCATCGTTGATGTTATCGTTGTTATGTACGTGAGTGGGGGGCGTTGTCGTCGCTGGCATGAATAATAAGTATGGAAAACGTGTATGCCGGAGGAGCAGTACCGTACCGTAGTAGTCGACCGCAGCAGTAACGGTGTATGCAATGTAGTGTGGTGGGTGGTGGTGGTGTGGTGGTAGTTGTAATAGTAGTAGCAGCGGTGGTAGCAGTAGTAATGGGTAATAGTGTAGTGTAAAGTATGGGGTAAAGGATTACGTAGCGAGAAAAGGGTAGAGAGCTCCAGCAAAGCTGTATTATTATTTTTTTCCTTTCTATCTCTCTTTCTTTCCTTTTTCGCTTTTACTGTAGGGTGATGCAGCGGAGGACAGTTTTAGAATACTGTAACTGTCTACCCGTCCGTCTCGAACAGCGACGGCAAAAAGGGAAAGGATCCACTTCTTCCCCTTCTCCCTCGACGTCAAGGAGAGAAAGCAAGATTATAAGGTGAAAAGGTACAGTAAAATCAAGGTAAACAACTCGACGGTCCGTGACGTACAGCAGTATGATAGCCCCAACAACCAAAAACCAAGCAAAGCAGAGCGGGGAGAGCGTGAGGGTTGAAGGTACGAAGGGGAGGAAAAGAAGAAAGAAAAAAATAAATAGGGAAAAGACGTCAGAGAAGAGAAGACAGATATTCCTTACAGTAGTAGCACGGTACCCTTTCTTCCTCCCTTCCTTCCTTCCCTGCTTCTAGTAGACGATGGCAGGAAAGGCCCCCCTTTTTCGGCCCAGCCCCCCTTACTGTGACCCTCCTCACATGATTTGCGAAACCCGCTGCAGTGATGAATGGGAAGAGAAAAAGAAAAAAAAAAAGAATGAAAAAAAAAAAGCAAAAACCGATCCCGATCGATTCGATGGGCGGAAGGTCGGTGAAGTCTGCTTGGTCTGTTGGGACGAGTGGTCAAGATGAAGAAAGGGTGGAAGCCTTTTCCCCTACGACGCCGTACTCGGGGTTTTATCGAATTCCGGGTCCCTTTCTTCTGTCCGCTCCGCCACCACGGTAGTATGATCCTATCAGCGAGTGAGAATATGTGATACTATTCTACATTACAGGAACAGGGAAGACTTCAGCTTCAACCTAACCTGATCTCCGTCTCTCGGATCTCCTCTTTTTTTTTTTTTTTTTT
>QLOI01001075.1:17052-35958 GCA_003313605.1 Tuber umbilicatum
TTTTTTTCCCTCTCTTTCCCCTTCCTTCTCGCCCTTCCGACCCCATCGTGATATATATATTAAAAGGAAAAGGTCATCACATCACATCGCATCACATCGATGGCGTTTTTACCCTGCCCTGCCCTGCCCTGCCCTGCCCTTGCCCTGTCATGCCCGCCCTACCCTCCCATCCAACCGTCAAACATGCGATGCGCGATGCCCTCTCCCTCCCCCCCCCATCGAGATTCCCAACCCTGCGCGGCTGGAAGAGGAAAAAGAAAAGAGAGAGAGAGAAAGAAAAAAAAAAGAAAAACTATATTTCGAATCGCCAGCCGACGCCGCTCACTTCGACTGGTTCGATTCGATCCGGGTATTATTTTATTTTTTTTCCCTTCCCTTTTTTTTTGGTTTCGTGCTCGCTCGGGTTCAGGGCGGGTTTTTGGTTTTTTTTGCAGGGTTTCTTGGGATACCAGGGATCGGATCGGGGGGGGGAAAGGGTTTTCCCGGGTTGTGGCTGTGCTTTGTTTGTGGCGGTGGATTCTTTCGTGGTGTGGGTGTTTAGTTGGTTCGCCGAGGTTTCTTGAAATTTGGCGGGAGATGTTTGGTGCGGGTTTGGTTGTGGCTTGATGAATTGGGTTTCGATGGGTGTGGCGTTCGGATACCGTATGCTGCGATACGGTGCTGCGCAGTTTGGTTCGGTTTGGGATGGAGCAAGTGATCTACGATGTGTGATGTGTGCGGGGTCACGAAATCGGGTCACGAAATCGAAGGGATGTGACGCAGTACGAGTACAGTACCGTGCTCTGCTCTGCTCCTACGAGTACAGTATGATGGATGCAACCGCCGGCGGATCCCAGGGGCTCTGGTCAACTTGTAGGACTACGATACAGATCAGATCTGTAACCCCCCACACCCCGAGCGTTGGATAAGCACAGTATTTACTAAGCGGAGCGCAGGTGAGGTTTACCCGGGCGGCAGTATCGCATACAGTGGCCAGGCACTGTATGGCGGTCAATTGATCAGCCTATTGCTCGGATGTCATCAAATGGGTCGAAGGGTAGCGAGGTTTTCATCGCGTTCTCGGGATCGAACGGGTTCTTGTGATGGCGAGGGAATCTGGAATTTGGCCCTTCAATCACTAGTGCGACTTTCTGGCTCCTGGGGCGTACCCGATGGTCCGCGATGTCCGGCGATGCGATCACCACCTTTGATTTCGCCGTCATTGCGAGCCGGGCGTTATGGGTAGTGGGGAGGGGTTTGTGTTCGGGTGTATTACCGGAAGTCTCGGAGGCTATGGAACTCGGAACCACTTTTGTGGCCCGTGGATTGTCACGATGGTGATTTCCCCTACACGGCTGTCGATCCGTGTGAACTGTCGGGAAGGGGGTCTGGGGGGTTTATTAGGCGGTCATTAACAAATCTATACTTCACTGACGGGAAGAGGCCTTGCTGCTTCCTCAAGAGATATCGTAGTTTACCAGATCGCTAATCCTTGACATTTTTCGGCACAACCCCGCCTGCCGGCTTGGACGAACCCCTACAATCGACCTTCACGCCTGGGAAGAGGGCCTACAGGCATGCTCATACAGGTGGGCGATATCGGCCATAAGGTCCAAGGGTAACGAACCCCTCTCCCTTACGAGCGCACGCCAATACCCCACCATCCTGTATGTTGTATCCCTCCCGGCGTTCCCCCTCAGAACTCGGCGGCCCTCGGGTGGGGTGGCCACAATGCGCATTACAACCTCTACTCTACTCCTCCCAACCCCCCTACCCCCTCGTCATCTTCCTGTCAACTCCTCACTAGCCTCCCACCTCTCGTGTGCATGATATGCCCCCCCCCCACCACTCAGCTCTACACGCGTACCAGCGACCCAGCGCCTCCTTCAACCCTTCAAAGCTCAATCCTATATAGTCATATAGCTGGAGAGAGCACACCCGGAGCAAAACCTCGAGGCATCAATCGCAGGTTTGCCCAGATACGAACGTCCATTCCGACGGATCGCCGGAGGGGGTGAAGTGACCTGACGTACGTATTTTGGTAAGTAAAACGAGGTACCCACACACCCCGAAGAACGCCCAGGGGTTACCAGAGCGGGAGATGTGAGACGGTGTGTTGATGAACATTGCCGATGGGTAACCCTGGCAGGTCGTGCGTCTATCCTCAAGGTAGCATAGCGCCCTCCCCCAAGAGGACGGGAACAGGTGGGGTAGCAACCCCGCTGTTTCCCGTACGACAGCCTATATATACGCCACCCCCCCCTCAAGTAATTACTTCACAACCCCCAACCCAATTTTCCGCATCCCTACGGCGTGGCATCGGGTCTCGGTGCGTGGGGGTCCTTAATACGACACCCAGACTAATACTCGTACACACAGAAGTGTGGCCGGGCCGGCAGATGTCGTTAATTGTGATGACGGTGGGGAGGGGTGGTTTAAAACGCCCTTCGTGTGGAGATGGGAAGGGCAGAGGAGTGCAGAGTCGGGTTTGAGGCTGTTGGGATTGGGGATAGGAGGAGGGGATGGGGGTCCGGGCGAATTGTTGATGTGGGGGTTTTGATTGTGTGCAGACTTAAGTGGTCATAACGGGTCACTCGAGGAGTGAGAGATGGTGATTTTGCGAGCGGGTGTTTGTGCTTTCTTGGGCGGCGACATGAACCAAGTGAGGCTTGTATCACAGAGCTTTGACCATTCAGTCGAAGGCATCGTAACCGCCCCGACGGAACAAACGGCCTCCTAAACTGAAAAAAAAATACACGACCTACTCTCGAACATCTCTTCACTCCTCAAACACGTTGACGGGTCCCGAATGACGATTCGCATCGATAAATACCCCAAATACGCACCCACCCCCCGAAGCAGCGGGCAAAACATCACGTCAGCCATCTCCGACCATTCCACTAACCCCTAATCCCAATAATCACCCCCACACGCGGTCGACGTATCATAAACACTATCCAAAACACACCCGCACCCCACACCGTCCGCCAATAAAAGTTCCGAACCACACTGCCTTCCTTCTACTTTACCGCCCATTCCCTCATCGCTAGTATTATACAATGGCAGTACTGCGATGTTGATACTCGTGATACCACACCGTACCCCGAATGCTGTGCGGTGGTACGAGGTTTCACAGGGTAGGGTGCGGGTATGGACTCAAATAGACAGATACATGATAGAGCACTGTAACGTGTGCAGCGGCGAGCGTGCGAGCGTCGCTTTTCGAGCCTTCAAGTGGGGGGTTATACCCCGCGAATTGCACAGATGTGATCCGCCACCATGCGGACCCGGCTCGTTTGTGGAGGGGGGGTTGAATGATATGGTGGAGGTGTGTTTTGCACGGGATATGGCTTGACGTGGGGGCCCCAAGATGGGTATCGTAGGTGGTCTTGAGGCGTGCAGGGGGGAACCCGTTTGTGAGGGAGTGTTATCGCTGGCGTTGGGTATGGCGCTGTGTACGGTAGTGTGCGCTGCTTGGGTGTAGAATCAATACTCAAGGGTTCTACTCTAGAATACAGCGCGGCGTAAATACCATAATTCTAATAGTACGGTACGATACTCCCAAAATTCCCAAAAACACCGTTCCCGAAACCTCCTGTTCGCCTGGTTAAAAGGGTTAAAACCCTATCGCCCCGACCTCCCCCGAATGTAATGGTGCCCGAGTGTGATACAATCAAACCCAACAAACCCGACCTGCTCCTTAAAAAGACCTCAAATTTTCAAACAGCTTCTTCTCCCTCTCCCTCTCTCTCTTATCCCCCGAGTCCCCACCCCCCATTCCACTTCTACTGTTCTCCCCCTCCGCCCTCCTTTTGGCGGCCATCGACTTCCCACGGTATGTACTACTCTTCTCAAGCGGTTTCGGCAGCGCGAATAGCAGGTCGTCGTCCAAGTCTATGATTTTCGAAAACGAAGTAGTTCTCGATTGTGGCGCTGAAGCGGTTGTAGTGCTGGAGAAGGAGGTGGAAGCGGTGGAGGCGGTGGAGGTGGAGGGAGGGATTGAATCGCGGCGCTTGCGGGGGTTCGGTGGTTGTAGGGGTGGGGGCTTTATTGGTTTGGCTTGGTTGGGGTTGTTGAAGGAGATGGAGGATAAGGGCGGCACGGAGGGCGCACGGAAGGAGTGAACTGGAGCGTCAAGGTCGTCGTCTGAGGGCGTGTCTGTATCCGAGTCCTGCTCTTGCTTGATTTTCACCCCGATGGTGGGGGCAGAAGAGTTGACATTTCTGCCTTCTTTTTCTTTCTCCCGAAGCCGGCGTATCGGCGCCATAATATCCTCATCGTCCTCCCGCTTCACTTTGACTTTAACCCCCCTGACCGGCGCCCCTTTACCCACAACCTGCGAATCCGTGAACCCCGCCGCAGCTCTTGTCCCTCCCCCTCCCCTCCCCTTCCACCTCTCCTTTAGCCTCCCCTTGGCATACCCACCACCGCTACCCCTCCCACTCATCAACCTCCCTAAAGCCCCTTTGCCCCAACCCTCCTCATCCTCGTCGCTACTACTGCTCCCACCCCCGTCCAGTCCTAACGCAGCAGTCCTCGCCCCCCTCCTCCCACGCATGATGGCCTCCCGACTCATTCTCGTAACCCCATCCACAGGCCGCTGTATATCGCTAATCCGGTGCGCATTCTTGAGTGTCGCGGCGGCTTGTAGGCGGCTGTATTCTGCGCGATGGAGGGAGCGTGTGTAGAGTTGTGCTGTTGTCAAGAGCTCGTCCTCCACCATTATATATATATCGTCTTGAGGGGTCATATATTCGATCATTGCCTCGTCAGGGGCAGGGCGTTCTCTCTTGGGAGCATTGTGACGGGTTGGGGAGGTGGAGGGGTTGCGTTTGGGTTTTGTTTTCGGTGAGGGCGGTTTGGTGAACGGTTTTGACGAAGAGGAGGCCGAGGCGGAAGAGCGGTTTCGCGCCCAAGGGAGTACTCGAGGCATGATTTGCTCCGGCTAGCTGCACCGTGCTGTGCTGTGTGTTGTTGTTGGTGTTGAATCCACTACCGATATCATAGAGGCTGTATCATATCATACGTCAACGCGTCCCCCACGCATCTAACTAAGCACTTGTGCTCGAGCACATAAAAGGCGGGTCCAACCCAACACGCGGGTACCCTAACCTACCCTCTCATACCCACAACCTCCAATTGGCGCGCTTTGGCCCGCCAAAAGTACGACAAAGGAAAAAAAAAAAAAAGGAAAAAAAGCACAACCGTTCCCATTGCCTCAACATCACAGGTTTGCCCACACACAACGCACCCCGTCCCGGGAAATTTGATATTACATACCGTTCGCATACAGCATACGGATAATCTACTGGTCTCAAGTCATACGATAGGATGTCGAGCGAATGAGGGAAGAGGTGACTGTGAGGGTTGAGCCTCGGACAGCTCACTGTGCCGCTGGATACGTTGCTCTCGGAGTGAATGGATGGGTAGAAGCGGAGAGGGGAAGGGGAAGGGGAGAAGGGAGAAGGGAGAAGGGAGAAGGGAGAAGGGAGAAGGGAGAAGGGAGAAGGGAGAAGGTGAGGGAAGGGAGTGGGACATGTTTGTGCGCAAGTAGGCAAGGTGGTGAGAAGGTACTTGTATTCTAATGGGGAGAGGAGAGAGATTAGGGGAAGCTCTGCGTTGTATAACTGTTGTTGTTGGCCTTGTGACTGGTGGCAGTCGAGTGAAAAAAGTTTCGGGAAATCTCGCTTGGCAAGAGCCCCCAGACAACAATCACCCACGGAGTCATAACGAAAACGCAATTTGAAAATGCCACCCAAACGACGACCTAGACTCCATCACATGAGCACGGAGGAGCATGCTGAAGTAATTAGGAAGCGAGCTGAGGGACAGACCTATCAGGAAATTGCCAATGACGTCGGTGTATCAGTTTCCACAGCCCATCCCATTGCTACCAGTTACGAGAAAGATTGGAAAATCCATCAAGCACCACGCACCGGCAGACCAAAAAAGCTTTCCAAAAGAAATAAACGATACCTCCGGCTTCTTTCCATGTGAGAGCCTCCGGCAACAGTAGCAGAAATCACTGCTAATTCTGGTCTTGAGGTGTCTGAAAGACTTGTAGGTGACACACTACAAGAACAGAATC
This sequence comes from Tuber umbilicatum, assembly GCA_003313605.1. NCBI lineage: Eukaryota > Fungi > Ascomycota > Pezizomycetes > Pezizales > Tuberaceae > Tuber > Tuber umbilicatum. The sequence continues at coordinate 23,120 of QLOI01001075.1, forward strand.
TATGAGTTCGAGTATGTCGCTATAAGCCATGGTATGACAAGGAAAGCAGACGGAAACGGAAACTGTTTGCTCGGCGCTATCGCAATTCTCCAATGGACTGGTGGAGAAAACATGTTTACACTGATGAAGTCTTCCTTCAGATTGGTTATGGATCTCCTAGGCAAATGGTACGCCGGCCACCTGGTACTGCCTTTGAGGAGAGGAACCTGGTACCCACCTTTGCTGGCGAACCTATCACAATTCAGTTCTTCAGCGCATTCTCAGCATCTTGACATACCCCGTTGATTCCTGCTCGCAGGAGGACTGAAAAAGAGCGTACAAGTAAGAGAGATAAACTTAGGCTCAATTCAGTTCAATATGTGAACGAAATCATGCTTCCCCATATCCTGCCACTCTATAAGCATAAGGGAGGCATGGATAGAGGTGCTCTTACTGTTGAGGATGGTGCTCCATATCATACTTCTGCATATACTCGCACCTTTCGGTATATGCATGGTATTCAGAGGATGGACTGGCCACTGCACTCACCAGATATGAATCCAATCAAGAACGTATGGTCACTATGGAAAGCACGTTTCCGACATGTGTGCCGCAGCCGCCACCTCCAACCCCATGGTTGCGAAGCAGTCATTCATCTCGCTCAGAAGGTATGGGAGAGTCTTCCGTGGCATGAAATTTATAGATAGATTGATGGAATGCCAAATAGAGTTGCTACACTATTACGGAGACATAAGGGCCCAACTCGCTGGTGAATAAGATGTATCTCTTGTACTTTCATACTTGGGTTTTTGTTATTATTTTTATCCTCTTGTTGTTGTTGTATATACAATAATTTCTATGGGTATTATCGTCTTGAGGTCTGCCAAGCCACATTTTCCCGAAACTTTTTTCACTCGACTGGGTGGTACAGGTATGGTACCGCACAGCAGAGTATTTGCATTGTACGAGAGTACGAGTACCGTACTGTACAGTACCGTACCGTACGGGTATGATACATTGCCGTAGAGTAACCTTTACACGGAACAGACAGCGCGAGTGAGCATTGTGGGAATAGCACAGGGCAAGGAAAGAAGATTACTTGCTGGAAAACACCTCAAAACAATACGGGTGTCCAAATCGTCACCCACTCTCTCCCACACCGACTTTATTTAGGAAGAGAAGGAGAGGAAAAAAATTTGTACCAGTATCATATATAATACCTCAATACCACGACACCATCGGTACCCATGAACGAAAATTTTCCCTTTCTTCCTTTCTTCGGAAAATTTTTATATAGTGGCTCAGCCCAACCCATTGTGACCAGACCGACCCTGTCTCTCCGTCCAACCCATAATCCCGTCACTCCCATCATCCCAGGCCGCACAACCCTTCCCTACCAACCGGTATTCTTACCATACCTATCATACCCGTACCAAAAAACCTATCATTGTTTCACCAACAACGCGTTTCCAATCCGACCCAGTCCAGCCCCGACTCTCTCGACCTTTTTCTTTTCTTTTCTCTCTCTCCCTCTCTTTCTCCACTCTCTTTCTTTCACCGTTGGTTGGATTTCCTTTCTTTTCCTTTCTTTCTTTCTTTCGCTATTTTAACTTGACAGACAGACGCACACTTCACCGCTCTCGCTTCCTTGACTGCATACCTACCGACCTCCATACCTATCTACGGTACCAACCTACCTACCTGCCTACGTGCATACATACATACACACATACATACCCACATCGTACCGACATACGTCTGTCGTTGCTCCTGCAGCTTCATATTTGTTTATTCCGATACCGATATTTCGACGCTTGGAGGAAGGGTTGAAATAATGGATCCGACGGCCATTTGCAGATGGCTGGAGAGTGTGTTCGTATACCCTTTCCTTCCATCTTGCTTCCTCCGAGTTGGCTGACAGCTTTCACAGGATGGAAGCGCAAGGCGTGACGGGTGCTCTCCTGATCGATAGCTCTACGGGGATTTGTCTTGGGGGTCAGTTCTCCCCTCCCGATACTCTCTTACCCGGGGGGTGCTGACGATGGTCGCGGAAATGGTAGCGGCTGGTAAAGCTACTGAGGATGACGCGACTTTCTTAGCCGTTGCGTCACGGGGTGCGCTTGATGGGGAGGGTGTTGGGGCTGTCAATTTTAAGGACAGGTTTGTTCTTTTCCCTCACCTTTCTCTTTCCCACAGAGGAAAGTGCTGATGATGGGGGTTGGTGTGAGTACTGTAGTCGAGTTGTGCTCAAGAAGGGAGACGGAGTCCTTGTTGCCGTGTTCAAGGACTTGTGAGCTATTATACATACCATGGCGGCCGTAAACCGGGCCTCTTTCTTTTCTCTAATCTTCACACTCCTTGTCGTTTCCTTTGTCGGAGGGATTAATAGATGGCACAAATAGACGGAGCGGACTAGACTGGGCACTAATATCTCTCGTCTATTTTTTATTTTATTTTTCCTTACTCTTCACCACTGGCATCCCTTTCTTTCTTTCTTTCTTTATTGTCTTTTCCCATATTTCTTATAGGCGGAAGGAATTATTCTTATTGTCGGGGCGTTGGTGGTGGGATAAAATAGAATTAGAGGAATTATCGATAATAATGCTTCCCTGTTATATCTTACTTTTTTTGACCGCTTTCCGTTTCCTCCGGTGAATTGTTGATGGTGTTTTGTGGGTGCGGTCCACCCTAGCGTCAAGCTGCGAAGGAATCTGGGAATTCCCGGTTCCTTGGGTTTTGGTTTGGGCGTCGGACCGCAGATTTGGCGGATGCGGATCCGGGAGAGTGGCAGGCGTCTCGCGTGAAGGGGGGGGGTGTTGTGCTTTGCGTGGTGTTGGGAGAGATATCACATTGATGGCAGGAAGGAATAAGCTAGGCGCCCCAGTTTCCGGCCACCCCCGGATTCCGGCCAGGTGTGTAAAATGTGTAGATCAACCACCACATCAACACAGTTGAACCAGCACCATTTGGACCGTACAAGATGGCCAATCCCCATGAATATGCGATACAGCAAGTGCTTGAAGCTATTGAGCTTGGTATGAGCGAGCGAAAAGCATGCCTTGAGTTTAGCGTTAGCCGTGGAACAATTCAAGGTCGTCGAGCTGGAGCCTCAACCCCCCGCCAAAGTCATACCTTCATGCAACATTTAACAACCGACCAGGAGGATGCTCTGGTTTCTTGGATTTCAGAGCAAGAAGAGTGTGGCTTCACACGATCACACACCCGTGTTCGTGAGATGGCAGAAAAGATTATGGAGTCAAGCGATAGAGGTATCATGATAGGAAACAGTTGGGTGCCCCGCTTCTTAACCTGACATCCCAACATAGCCATGCTTTTGGGAAAACCGATTGATTTAAAGTGAATTAGTGGGACTCAACTGGAGCTTCTGAAGCACTTTTTTGATCAATTCGATACGGTGCGCTCACGTTATGGTATTCAATAGGAGGATATATGGAATGTTGATGAGCATGGTATCGCATTAGAAGTATGTCTCAATACCCATGTTATTGGCAAGGCTGGAAAAAAGCATACCTATATGCAATCTCCAGAAACTGGGGAATGGGTTTTTATTATTGAAACGATTAGTGCTACCGGCAAGCACATACGGCCTGTAGTAATTTTCAAGAGTCAAAATGTTCAAACATCTTGGTTTGAAGAAGAGAACTTGCCAGATTGGTTAATTGCTACCTCTGGCAAGGGGTGGACTACGAATGAAATTGCTATGCGATAGCTCTGAGAGGTCTTCCTCCCTGAAACACTTCCGAGTACGACCAATCACCGCAGTACACCCCGTCGATGAATGCTGATCCTTGATGGACATGGAAGCCATGCCCAGTTAGACTTTCTCTGGGAATGCCGGCAAGCTAATGTGGAACTTCTATTCCTCCCACCGCATTCCAGCCATATCCTTCAGCCATTGGATCTCGGTACCTTTGCACCACTCAAATCCTATTACCGTAAGTCAATCATGGAACTTGCTCAGTATGATGATGCTGCATCTGTGAAGAAGCAACGTTTTGTAACCTGCTATCAACAAGCACAAGAAGAGATCTTCACATCCCGTTACCTATGTGTAGGCTGGAAAGTAGTTGGGCTCTTTCCCTGGAATCCGGAAAAAGCATTAAACTCATCTCAAGTCCATTCTAATCCATCCTCTGACCCACACTCCGAACCCAATTCTCCTCGAACTCTGAAGCGTTCACGCATACTTCCTACAATGCATTCAGAGCCCCATAATTTTCTTCGTACTCCTACTCACCCTCGCAATCTTCACCGTACTATTAAACCCTTGGAAATGACCAAGGATATGACCCAAGATGTCAAAACTGTCTTGAACAAGACAAGTAAAGCATTCAGCCATCTTACAACTCAGCATGCTTTCATTCGGGCCTCAAAAATCAAAAGTTACAACAACGATTGAAAGAGCTGGAAGATAAGCGAAAGAAAAAAAAGATTCTGATAGACCCTAATCTTCAGTTTGTAAATATAGTGAGCATTAAATGGGCGATGGAGGAGGCAGCTGTGCAAGAGGCTCAGATACAGGCTAGAAAACCACAGGAAGAGGCAAGACAAACCTCCGCTGCATTGATGGCAGCAGATATGCAGCAGGTTATGTTGGAATAGCAGGTTTAAATTTTCTATCTCATTTAATGTAATTTTGTATACTTGTTTTTGATGTAGAAAGATAAAGTTCATAAAATTAACTTTGTTGGAGTTGGGTGGCCGGAACCCGGGGGTGGCCGGGAACTGGGGTGCCTAGCTTACTCGTCTATATGGTGATACCCCCGCATGAGCAAAAGCCTGAATTGTATTATAACTTTCTCTTAATAAGCTGTTGAAAGTATAATACTGGTACTGTGCTCTCTACTCGAGTACCCATCTGGCCGGTAACTGTGCCAGGGTACCCACCGCTTCAAATAACGCTAAGCGACCTTCAAACGAGGTGGCACTCCCAAGGAGTGCCCAACAGCTCAACGATTGAAACGATAGATTTACTACATTTGATAAGAAAGTTTTACAATATGTCCTCCAATCTCACAATTTAAAAGCCCAAGAACCTTCCTTCTCTGATTTCTCTTCCTAACATTCTTCCTCATCTGTTTTACAATTTCTTTCCATTGCCGCTTTACCTTATTATCCGTGACTCTCTGAGCGTTGTCCAGAACCCGTTGAGCTTGTTCAAGCTTCTTCTCAACTGATGCTTGTTCTTTTTGGCGAACCATCTCTCTTGCTTGGTGGGCATACAGGATTCCACCCTTCTGGATAGAGCGTCGACTTCTTTTTTGTCTTGTAGCCCGTGCAAGTTCTGCTGCTTTCATGCTCTCTAGGCTCTGAAGAGCAAGAACACCACTTTGCGCTATCGCCAAACTTCCCTTTAGGTATCGCTGAAAACTGGCATTTGAGGATGGTGACAGCTCGAGGTCAGATCTCAAGAAGTCTGCATGCCTCTTAAGGGACCGAAGAGTTTTTGGTGTTGTGAGTGGATTGTTGATGTCTGACCTTGGAGGAGGTGTAATTGGTCTTGATGGACCTGGGGAGGACGTGTCTGGTAGTTTGCTGAGAACAATTTCAGGATCGAAAGGAACTAGTTCTGTCTTCTCGAAGGCAGATTTGATGGTTGTTGCTTTAAAGGTTTGATCACGGATTGAGTCAATAGCAGTAAAGAATTCAATCTTGTCAAACTCAGAACATCCAGTTCTTATTGTCTTATCGAGAGCTTCGGCGTGATAATGTTTGTATGGCTGAAAAACCACTACATCCAATGGCTGTAGGAGATGTGTGCTGTGAGGCAGAAGACAGAAAAGCACAATCTTGTGTTTATCACAGAATGTAATGAATTCACGAGTGTAATGAGATTCATGGCCATCAAGAAGCAGCATTCTCCATGCTCCAACTTGACGGCATCCAGAGAAATACTCAAAATGATGAAGCCAATCTAATGCTGACTTATCGTTTGAATATCCTGTGTCTGTAACACCAACAAGAAATGTATCTGGAATCTCGGTTTTCGTGTACCAGTCTTCAAGATGCAGTACACCTGGTACAATAATCATGGGGGGGAGCACTGTGCTATCGCCACTGATGGTCTCAACAACCGTGACCAATTCCCGATTACTCGAGCTTGCCAAGGTCAAGGGATGCTTTGGCTCACGCGTCATGACCCACTGGTCTTTGCCAATACCAATTCGAAACCCGGTTTCATCAAAGTTGTATAAATCACAACTTTGAATCACTTTCTCTTTCCTTATACACTCTTATCGCTGAAACCAGTCGAGCAAGTCTTTGGGGCAATGAGCGAGTTTCCAGTCGACATCGAGGGTTTTCTGTTTCCATATATGATACTGAGGATGTCGCTGCAGGAAACGCTTGGTCCAGCTCTGACTAACAGAAGGTGGTTCTTCGTCGGGATTCAAATATGCTGCAAGCAGAAGAGAGTTCACATAAGAGGTAATATGATGAAATCGGGCAGGAATACCAAGTTCATCAAGTCGATTGAGGTATTGGCAGATTGCTAACTCTTGATCTGGTGCCAATTTTTGGTTTGGTGCTTCGCATTCCTGTCGTGACATACGGCCTTTCCAGCGAGATTGAAGACGTTGTTCGGGTAGGTTGTTTTCACGTGCAAGGGCTGCAAAATTGGGTTTTTAGGCCTCATCGATTTCAGCAATTACTTGCTCCATCCTCTCCTCGATATCACTGTAAGTTTCATTTTGCATGATGGCATTGAGGTTGTGTTGTGCAAAATGACTTGAGGATGGGTGGTGATGTATGAGAGTCTCTATCGTTAGGCTGTTTCTATCGTTGAGCTGTTAGGCACTCCTTAGGAGTGCCACCTAGTTTGAAGGTCACTTAGCGTCATTTGAAGCGGTGGGTACCTTGGCACGGTTACTCTGGGGAGCCCCGCTGACTTGCATATTATCTATTATCGATACAATCGGACAGTTCTGGTCGGTAACCCCCCCCCCAAAAAAGAGGAGACCCAGCTTCCACATTTCTGTCTCTAACCAGGATAACTATTTCTATCCCGATCTTTATTTGGCCTTCGTATCCGTTCGCTCTCGTTTTGAGATACCGGTATGCAAATTGTGGCCAAGAGTTCGAAAATGGATTACTCTCTTTCTCTTTCTTGGTGTTCGAGTTGGTTAGAGCCTCAAACCCCCCCATCCACCCCCACGGTTAACCTACTGCGCTGTGGGTGAGCCCTGGCTTGAGCTTTCCGCTTTTCCCCCGTTTCTTCCATTCTCCTTCTCATCATCATCAACCCGCGTCCATCGCATCGCTATCACCACCACCACCACTACTACTGCAAACTTCATAATAGGCTGCGGTGAACGATACCTTGAGCTCTGCACCTCCCTGACATTTTAAGCGATGGTTCTGTTACTCCGCTTTCTGCGAATGCCGCGGCCAACGGTTTGTTTGTTGATTTTTCTCCGCTTTTTGCCCATGGATGCTGATTTGGGTAGCATTTTCTTGGGCTTTTGGATCTCCAGGATGGAGCCGAGCTCATTCTTATGTGTACTCTATTCAATAAAATCTCCGGTTTATACGGCATTATTGCTATGCTTGTAGGTACGTTATGCTTTCTTTTGCTCTCGTCCCCCCCCCTCCTCCTTATCTAACTTGATGCCCGTGCAGGAGCCGAGATATCTACGCTGCAACTATCAATGTACTTTTACTCCCTTTTAATGTTCGGGGCCTTAATCTATACTCTCCCGAAACTCCATCAACGGAGTCCCCTCGCCGCCATCTCGTTTGCATACCTGTACCTGGCCGATTCTCTCATAAACGCCCTTTACACTCTCCTCTTCGGAATCTCCTGGTTTTTGGTCTTGGCTTCAAAACATAACTTGGCTATCCACCCGATAAAATCTGCCGGTGGGACGATGGATGACGCCGCTGGCATCACATCCTCGGAACTCAACGTTTCAGACGTGGACGTTGTCACGTACCCGAGCACATCGGGCCAAGACACAGTGGCCATCGGTAACGGCGAAGGAACCTCTTTCCTGTCATCCGGTGTGCTGCAGCCGGAGGGCTCGACCAGCATTCTTATCATTTCGGTGATATGGTTGATCAGGATTTACTTTGTGATCATTGTCATGGCGTTCGCGAGGGAGGTTGTAAGGGGTAGTGCCACCCCTGGGGAAGCGCCGTTTACGGGCAGGAATTATGGAGAGGGGTGGCAAGGAGCTCTGGGGAGGACGCTGGTGTCGTGTAATAGAGGGTATTGGGAAGGCAAGAGCGGGTGGACCCCCTTCGGGTCGAAGTTTAGGAGGAGTGTGGAACCCGAAGATGGAAGGAGGAGGAGAAGGGATTCTAGTGAGGGGAGGTCCTTGCCAGTTTGATTGGATGGGGAAGATGGGGAAACGGGCGGGGGGATGAATTTCCGTATAATACTGATATGCAAAATCGACGATGCATGCGGGACGGATAAATATCATACCGGACACTTGTGAGCGAGCAAAATGAACAGACAAGAACTGTCATCACCGTCGCTGCTCTTGGCCGCACCAAATGGGGTCATCTCTACGTGTCGCTTTTTCTCTTTCCCCCCCTTTTTTGGTCTACTATTTCCTAGGTCTATCGCTTTGTTTTTGCTCTGAATTGTGCCATTTGCTTATTTGGGATCATTGGGGAGTGGGAATAGGGGGGCCTCCACTAACCATGTGTTTTGTCATGTTTTCACCAAGGTATTATTGTTATTCCATTAGTGTAATGCCTTCGCCCAAAATGAAGATGAGATTGGTTGGGAGGATATGAATGGACAGGACAGTTGATGGGTGGATGGGATGGGATGGGATGGGGTGGATTGGGTGTATATCCTTGATGTAAAATACCGAGAAACGGTGGGGTGGCGAGTGGTAGGATTCCACGGAAATGTGAATTTTTTATCGGATTGGGTAGCCAGCGAATTGCGCGATGGGAATTGGCTCCTCTCTTTTCTTTCTCCCCTTCCGGTCTTTGGTGTCTGTGAGCATCTCCAGTGCTCGCTCAATCACTCATTCTCTCGTGAGTAAATATCGCTCCATCATACACGACTTGCGTTTAGCGGATGTGCTAGTACAATTCTGCACTCCGCTGGACAGTGCGATGAACAATTGACCCACCAACACCCCAGATCACCGATTCTCACTCGTACAAAGAACCCAAACCGCAAATCACCGTCTACACCATCACAACATAATCCACAGAACTCTCCCATGCCTATCGAATTTTCCCACCGGGGGCAAAAATCCAGCCAGTCGATCACCCAACAAGGCCAGTTTGTGCCCCCCCCCCTCAAATCGACACCTTCAAATCCCCCACATCCTAACCTCGACCAAGCCCGAGGACGGAGCCAACATTGCGAGGACATGCCGTGAAGTGCGCCGTTAGCGGTGAGCATAAGTCCAGTCGGTGGAAGGAAATAGGCGGAGCGAAGCATCCTTTTTTATAGCAGGGCGGTCTCCCAACATGCGCGCGCGGGGGTGCCGGTATATGCCCGGCAAGCCATGCGCTCTCGCGAAACGACATGTCAATTGCACAGAGCAGCGCGAGGAGGGGTGGGGTTCTGCATCGATTGTGGTGCATCATTATATTACTTGTATCTTGTCGTGGGTGCGGATACACATACGGATGTACAGTGCTGATCTAGAAGGAAAAGGCGAGGGAAGAGAAAAAATATTGTATTTGAGCACGCCCTGGGAGAGGCCGAGGAATTGATGGAGATGTGACGGAGGAAATATGGGGGGAGAATCCGCTTCTGCAGATACCCACAACCACAGGCACACATACTCTGCTCGTCGGGTGCATAAAATGTCACTCGCTGCGTTGATGTCTATCCAGGGCAAGTAATCGCAGAAACACTTTAAAATGTATCAAGCTCTCTATCAGAGATTTATTTCGCATGATTGATACCGTTATCGCTACTTCTCACTGCTTCGACCAACCCCACCCGAGCAAGATCTCTGTCCATTCACAAACCAACCAATCGAGCCTCTGTCCCGCCGGCTCAACACTACTAGTAGAACACCATTATGAACGACCCGACCCAACGAAACCCACGATAGTGCAACCAACCAACCAACCAACCAACAAAACAAGCATAAGAAAGGAAAAAGACTTGTTTTTTCAAACACATACCGTAAAAACCGTCGCAATAGGATACCGGATGTCGCAGACTAGAAAAAAAAAAAAAGAGGAAGCAAAGTAAAAGTTGTAGTAACGACACACATAATCGCCAAACAAGCACCGACAACGACCAGCCCAGTAAGAGGATAAAAAATAAAAAGGGAGGGAAAAAAATGGGAAAGAAAAGAGGAAAAAAAAAGAAAGAAAAAAAGTAAGAGCAAGGAGAAGCGTTATAAGAACTGAAGTATGGTTACATGGCACTAAAGACGTGGCGGTGCAAACAGATGAGACATCATCAACAGTGGAAAAATTGAGGCGGCGGACGGACAATGGAATTAACCAAGGAAATGCGCATGATACGGGTGTAAAGAAAATCGAGACCAATCAAGAAAAAAAAAGAGGTAAAGAAAGAGGAGTCAAGGTAAAGCGTGCGTTTCCATACGAGTTGGTGTGAAATGCAGGGGCCCCACGAAACTGGCGTTATGAAGGTTGGTGGACAGCAAAGTAGTGCTTTAGCCCGACTACTGCACGGCGGTTGGGGAGCAGTATTTGGCAAAACTAACGAAGCTGGCGGTGTAGTGGCTCGCCAGGAAACCTCGGGTTGCTAGGACCATGGGGATGTTGAGGGTGCTTTAGGGCATCATGGGGAAATCCAAATGGAGGTCCATGCATACCGATGGGGGGTCCATGGGGTTCGGGATGGGGGTGATGGAATGGAATATGGTAGCTTTGTGATGGGGGCCCATTCATTTGCGGAGGTGGAGGTGGAGGTGGATGGCCGTTTAAACCGTTCATCCCGTTCACCCCAAAGAACGGAGGAGGTGGTCCAAAATTTGGAGGCATGCTGAGAGGAGGAGGACCTAACGCGAACGGCATTGGCCCGTTAACGCCAGGAGGTGGTCCGAGGAAGGGAGGTGGTGGTGGAGGGCCCTGGTGATGCTGCTGCTGGTGTTGGGGTCTTGCGAACCCGGGTGGTGGAGCTACCTGACGGTGATTTTGAGGAGGGGGTTGCTGTTGCGGCTGCTGCTGCTGCTGTGATAATTGCTGCTGCTGCTGCTGATGGTGGTGGTTCCAGCCGCCAGGAGGGCCATGCTGTTCTATGAGAGGAGGGCCCCTGGGAAGAATAGGGCTTGTGGACTCCTGGCTGGAACGCTGCCTGAAAGTGGTGATGGCAGGGTCATCAAATGCTGGTGAAAGCGGATTATTCTTTGCTCTTTGGAAGTTATGAGGGCTGGTTGATATTGGGGGAGGCGGGGGCATCTGGGATGGGCCGCCATACGAAGTGTGTAGTGGAGGTGGAGGGGGGGGGCCTTGGGCTTGGTTTTGCTGCGACTGATGAGACTGATGCATGAGACGCATGAAAAAGTCTGCATTAGCATCCCGATGAGGGGGAGAAGTAACGGGTGCATGCTGGGAGTGCGATGGGGGAGGATGCGAGGGCATCATGGAGGCCAATGGGGAAACACTAGGTTGCGGTGGGCGAGACATCCCAGGGGAAGGAACAGAAACTGGTTCTGAACTTCCAACACTGACACCGCTCAGGATCTTTAGTATACGCTGGAAACCTTCCTTGTCCTCGGGGGAGGACTCATTAGCTGGAGTAGGAATTTTGGCAGCGATAGGAGGTTCTGGGATATTCGGTGAGACGGGTTCTTGAGGGGTAAAGAAAGAAGTGAAGCGAGACTTGACGGCAGTTTTGGTCTCCGGACGCGCATTTCCCGAGATGTCTTGTTCGGGACTCTTGCTAGTGCTCGGAGCACCCCAGAGACCAAAGAACCTGTCAACCCCATTCTCCGCAACTGCCGGGGCTGTTGCCGGCTCTGTACTCTGTTAGCGTATATGCACTCTTCAAATTTAGTAATGGGGTTGGTTAACCTTCGGTGGCAAAATGGGCATTTTCAGTTTCCTTCGGACTCTGTTGACCACCTTTAGGCTCCTTGGGGAATTTATCTTGCCCCACTGGTTCTGCTGGCGCTTCAACCCTAATTTTCTTTTCTTCTGGTGCATTGGTCGCCTTCATCCTCTCTTTCCAGCGCTGAAATTCCTCCATTGAATGCACAGTCTTGCTATCGCCGGTTTTATCTTCATTGCCTGGGCCTGAATCCATCCATTCGGGGTCCTTCTCATTTCTGTTACTACTGCTGTTATAACGGTGGTGATCGCGGTCACGGTAGTGGTCACGGTCCCCTCCTCTGTCAGTACCACGATCTTCGAGTAACCAGCTTGCCTCATCCCTTCTCCCCCTTGGACGGTGCTCACGTTCTCTACCGAAATTGTCGTATTTGGGTGGACGGTCCTTATCCCATGGAGTTTCCCTCTTCCCCCTATCACCAGCACCACGGAAACGATCGCCGTCCTCTGCCCCAAAGCTTTTACGAGGTTGACGAGACACACTAGTCCAACCCTCAGCATCGTCTCTACCGAAGCCTCGTTTAGTATGGTCCCCACGCGAGCTGCGTTCAGGGCGATCCTTGTCCATCTCCTTGCTAAGCCTAATATTCCCGCCCATTCTAAACCGCTCGAAACGAGGGCTTTCACGATCTTCATCGATAACAGGCGGGGCTATAGAAGGTGTGTGGGAATCATGGTCAAACTTTCCGGAAGGTGTTCGAGTGGACGAGGATGCGAACATCATCTTGGGTGGACCAAGTATAATGTCATCAGCAACTGCAAACAAACCAATAGTTTAGTTTTAAGCTCGAGATGTGATGACAGATGGGGTACATACGTGAGGGACGAGAGAGATG
>QLOI01001077.1:0-14530 GCA_003313605.1 Tuber umbilicatum
GAGACCTTCCGAACTCGCAGCGTAGACTTTCCTACCTACCCGGTATACCTTTTCTTGTTCGCAGTCTAAGCGTTACCATTTACTTAGTCCGCATGGTAACCCTTTGATAGAGTTATCTGACTAGCCTAACCGTAACCCTTCCGGGCTCCGGCATGGGATAAGACTAAGTCTACTGTAAGATCCAGCAGGGTCGTTACATATTGAGCTAGGAACGGAAAAAATCCCGCAATTGGCGAATATTGGAAATGATGAGTCCAACACCCGACTCTGGCCCCAGTGTACCGACAATGCGTTATGGGGCAACTGAAGGGATGTTGCTGGTTTACTAGTAAAAGCCCATGATTAAAGACGTCGGCATAATACCCTATACGTTGTCGCCGTCCTTCCGACCAGAAGCTGTTCCCAGGATATATAAGGGGCCACTGGGCGATCGAATGATAATATGAAAAGTTATTCTTGAGTGCAAATACCACTGATTCTTATAAGTCTACAGTGGGAGGTACGTAAGGTATACCGGACTCCCGGGAGGACTCCGTTTAAGTGGTTGACCTTCGTCTCCCGTATGTCTCTGAATGTCTCTAAGATATCTGGAGGGTGTTAGCGCGCTCTAGATTGTTGTAGTCTTGTCTTGACTTCGGTGCTTATCGTCAGTGGCTGCGGGCATTGCCCGTATGAGCTAAGGGCTTAAGTACCTCATCACAGGAGGATGATGACCTAGCTATTGTATCAAAGACAGTGGAAGATGAGAGACATGTGAAACGTATTGGTACCCTTGAATGGTTGTCTACAAGACTTGCATAGACGAATACATATTGGACAGGATGATCAATAGTAGAAAAGCTTATCAGTGATGTGTTAGTTCACCACTAACAGGACAACGATGTGAGGAGTTTTTTCTTGCAGTTGAATGCATGTATCAGGATACTGCAGGAACACTTCATGTCAGATAATGAACTAGCAGAGCCGGCGGACATTCGGTAGAATGTTAGCCTGAGCCCCAGGGAGGATATGAGCATGCTGGCCATGGTGGTGAGCTTAGTAGTGATGCAGAGGAACTGGCAATAAAATTCGACTCACATAGATGCGAGACCTCTGCTTCTAAGACAATCACAAACTTATTGGAGTGAAGCTGTGGCTTAAGGATATTATATTTCACCGTTAAGGTTTTCTCTCTTACATATTTGTTCTTCATTTTGCGCACTGAGAAAGCTTCGGTACCGCCGCATCCTTGGGATCCATCTTCACACACTGAGCCCCCATTATACTTACGCAGCGTGGGCGTTAATATCTACCCCATTCATTCCCCATCTACAAGACTGACAAGGCCCAACACAAATTATGGTTGTTTTGGACCGATTGACTATAATGGCCCATATCATTGGCCGACACAAAAATGCTATCACCAAGGATATAGGAATGACTTTCCTACAGTAGGTATCGACACTAGCCGGGTTGCTAACAGAAATAGTATAGGACATGTATGCTTAGGTAGGGGGGGAAGTCTAGGACTCATTATGCAAGCTGCGGGGAATTAAACGTAACATGTCAACTGCATACCACGCACAAACTAATGGACAAACCGTGAGAACCAACCAAGTGCTGGGAGGCTACCTCCGGAATTTGGTTCATTAGGATCACAACGACTAGCATCAACTGCTCCCCCTGGTAGAACATACATACAACAAATGAGCCAGGAGGACACACAAAATGTCACCCTTTTTCGCAAATTGTGGATGGAAGAAAGGTAGCTCAAAATCCAGAAGCTACGATTTACTCACTGGATGAAAGTGATCCACCAAAAAGCACATGAAACATTGGAAGATACCAGGGAAGTCAGGAGGAAATACTTCAACAAAAATGCGAAGGCACAGCCAGACATAGAAATCGGCGACAAGGTAATGTTGAATGCAAAAATATCCCCTCTAAACAACCATCCAAAAAGCTGAGCCCTAAGTGTTATTGGCCGTTGGAATTCCTGCAAAGAAGAGGTCATTCATCTAAAAAATGAAATAGTTCCCAATGCTGGCATAATTATTGGGTATTCCCTACATCCTTACTGGCACCAGACCGAACATAAATTCTCGTAGAAAAAAAACCACGACCACGAGCCGCGCAAGAAATCGAGCAAGATCTGGAATGCGAGGTTGCAAAAATAGTGAAGAGTGAAATAATCTAAAACACTGGGAGGGTTCATGGACGGAACCTTCCCCTGCGCGAACTAAGATATTTCCTGAAATAGAAGGGTTTTTGGGAGGAGGAGGACATCTGGGAACTGCTGGAGAGTATGGAACATGCTCAGGAACTAGTAGAGAGTTTCCACAGGGAAAACCCGGAAATGCAGGGTAGGGCAGAGGTAGAATAGATTGAAAGGTTTTTCTGTTGTGGCCAAGGAAACACGAAAGGTTTTTTACGCGACAATACTGAGTTCCATAAAGAATAAAAATAGAATTGAAAAAAGGAACGACTCAAGACGAGCTTTTGGAGCAGGGAGCTCATGTTAGGTATAGGCAGTTCCAACACCCCCCTCTGGCGCCGATGTAGGGCATGGACGTCACCTGCAGTACTGTTTGTGGTTGCTAGTTACCAGCAAAAATCACGGGATTGGCTGCATCACCATAACACCATATATGTCGTTGCTGTCCGTCCGAGCGGAAGCTGTTCGCAGGATACATACCAGGAGTAGTATGTCCTACTCATACAGCTGGAATCCTGTATATGATGCAAATGATATCTGGGCGAGAAGAAAAGCCTACCGAATCAGAAAGAGTAATGCTTCACGTTGGCGGACTAGAAATAGTCATAGGTCTACAAGAACGGACGGGAGTTCACAAGATATAGCTGCAAGCCCATTGTCGCCAGGCAAATCAAAGAAGGGATGGAGCACAAAGCTGACTAACTCTACGTGAGAATACTGCATTCATGCCTCTGCATTGTCACCGTCGTCTGATATTGAGAATGATCAACTTGGTAGCACAGGAACAACTGGTATGTTCGTAATTGGGAGGCATACAAAGACTAAGTTTATATGGCAAAAGGCATTATGTGCTTCTGACTGGCAGAGTCTTGCTCAACTACAGGAAGAGGAAGTTAAAAAGACCGAATGACAGGGAGGGGAAAATTATTCAGGATCTACAAGTGCTCGCACTACGGTTGATAAGATAATAGTTACACAGATGTAGCTTAGGTTTTTAGTTAGTATAGGTATCAGATGTAGAGGCCGCAGAAACTCACGCGTGATATCGCTATAAGATTTCCTCGCCAGCTATTAAACGAACAGCACCGGAGAAGGGATCTTAACAATATAACAAGTTATTATTTACACTTCATACTCTTAGTAGTTTTAGCGAACCCAGTTTTAGCTATTTAATTACAACTCCTTCCTGACAAAACTCCCTTATCGAACACTCGAAACGCTAAAGCTTACCCTACAGAGCTCTGAGTTGGTTACCCGCAACACCGGAAATGCCAGCTAGAGCAGAGGTAGAATAGTACAGAAGGTTTTCCTGCCGTGGCTAAGTAAACACAAAAGATTTTTTACTTACATTACTAAGTTCTAAAAAGAATAAACAGAATTAAGGAATGAAAAGACTCCTGAAAAGCTTTTGGCGGAAGGAGCTCATGTTAGGCATATCCATTTCCCACAACTAGCTCGGGCCCGGATGTAAAGCCCGGACGTCACCTGGAGCACGGTGTGTTGTTGCTAGCAACCAGCAATAATCGCGGAATTGGCAGCATCCCCCTAACATCTTATACGTTGTCGCTGTTTGTCCCACTGGAAGCTGTTCTCAGGATCTATGAGAGAGGTAGTGTGCACAGCTCATAGGACTGTAATTCAGTACGTGATACGAATGGTATCGGGATGAGCAGATAAACCTACCCGACAAGAAAAGAGTAACGCTTCATGTTGACCGACTACAGATAGGCATATGTCCGCAAAAAAACGCCAGCGAGCTAACGAGACGTAGCTGCAATGTCATCTTGCTAGGCAATAATGGAATTGATGGAGCATTAATCCTGCCAACTCCATTTGAAGATAATGCAGTCATGCCTCTGTGTTGTCACCATTGTCTGATATTGAGACTGATCACCTCGGTACCAGAGAAACGACTACTATGTTCGCAACTGGGCGATAAAGTAAGACTCAATTCATATTGTCAAAGTATCGTTAACCGCCGACTGGCGAAATCTTGCACATCCTCAGGAAGACTGAGTTAAATTAAGCTGAATGACCAGAAGCGGGGAAGTATTCAGAGTGTACTACTGTTCGTACTCTGGATTGATAAGACGAAAGACTAGTAGTTGTTACTGAGGCACTTAGTTAATGTAGGTATTAGATGTACCGGCTGCAGAAACTAATGCGGGATATAAATATAAGAGTTTCTCCCCAGCTATCAAACAAGCAGCAACCGCGAAGAGATCTTATCAATATAACCAGTTATTACCTACACTTCACACTCTTAGTAGTTTTAGAGTACCAAGTATTAGCAACTTAAATTATGATGCCTTCCAGACACTACTACGCTATCAAACAACCTTACTCTACTGAGCTGTGAGTTGGTTACCCTTAAGAACACAACCAAGGGCAAAATCACTTGTATCGGTTTCTACCACCGTATTCAAACCATAATGAAAATGACACAGTGTTGGGGCCGTAAGATATTTTCCTTTCAGAACTTCAAAAGCTGTGTTCTGTTTAGAGCCCATTAACATTTAGTAGAGTAGCCTTTTAGGTTTTCTCTAATGGCCTCCCATATCATTGAAAGGTTTCATATGAAATGTGGGTAGAGATTTGGAAACTCGGTAAGGATTTGGACCTCTCTTTCTGAGCAGGGCACCTTCCATTCCTTGATAGCCTTAACATTTCTTTTGCTCTCTTGCACCCCTGGGGTATTGACCTTGTAGCGCAGAGGTGCAACTTCCAGAACTTACAATGTTGATGTTTATAAGTTAATGGCCAATTAGTTCTTACTTAGTTTTTGCAAGACCCTTTTGGCTTGTCACGGGTGATCCTTCTCGTTTTCTGCCTATATTTGGACATTATCTAGTTTGACGACAGGTTCTTGGTCCAAAAATCGACTCAGAACAATGTGCATCATTGATTGGAAGTTAGCTAGCCTGTTAATTAATCTGAAAGGCATTACTTGGAACTCGTAATGGCCATAATGGCATCGGAACGCGCTTCTGCATTCGTCCCCTTCGTCCATTTTTATCAAGTAATACCCTTCTTTGTAGTCGATGTTTTTGAAAATTTAGGATTCCTCCACACGGTCCCTAAGTTCCCTAATGATAGGTATTGGAAACCTGTCAGCAATGTTAACCGAGATCAGTCCTCGGTAATCAACTACTGATTGTAGTTTACAGGGTCCGTTTGGCAGGAAAAGAATGGGCGCTCGGGCAGGGCATTGCCTTGGTCGAATTTTCCCTTACCGTCACGTTTTATCCAACTACTTCCCTAGTTCCCTTAATTGCATTGCCGACATCGGATAAATCGGACCACAAGGAAGTTCTTCTCCTTCTTTAATCCTCATAGCATCATCCTATGTTCATTGTTGTGCTATTTGAGTTGTGACTATTATGTTTAAACCGTGGAAGTGACTTGTTATAGTGCTCATGAAATTTATATAGTCTCTTTTTGCCTGGTTCATTCTTACACTGTGTATGGCCAATAACCAGCGTCTATATGTCGAAAATAACAGTTTCCTTATGTTCCAACATTAGAGAAAATTCACCTTTGTGTTCGGAACGTTAATCATGAATCAGGTTGCAAGGTCGATCCGACTTTGTACCCTGATTTGCGTCATTCAGGGCCTTTCATCAAAACCCCACCGACACGGATCTCGTGCCTTCTGAGCGCCCTGAAAGTGCCTGGTGCAGCACACCCGCGCCTGCAGATCATCTTCTGCTCGTTTTTGACACCTTGGCGATGTCAAACATATTTACGCTACATCAAGACGACATCTGATCAAGTCACCAAGGCACCATTCATCCTAACATCAGACACACACACTTGCTGTCTGGTCTGCCTCTGCCCCGACACCTACGTCCCATTTAAACGCTCTTCCGCCGTCTACGCCCTGATGTTTCCCTCTCATGGTCTTTGCGCCCTAAGTGTCTTGCACTACTCGCGATCCGTCCTAATAGTTCTGGACGTTCATGTTTGCGGAAAGCGGTCAGTAAGGTAAATTACCACTGTCTCCAGATGCTATCTGACCCGCCAGACTGATTCGTGATGTTGTTCCCACGGCCGCCAGCTTTCCTCATTCATCAGAATTTCGTTCTCAAGATTTTTAATATTTTCTGTTCACCTACATGCCACTGTGGGACCCACCTGCTCTCTCGGGCGCCATCAAATCGTGGCTATTAAATTAGTCGCGACTGTTCACATTACAGACAAACAAACTCAATTAATTGTGATACTCTACCTCTCAATTATCTCTCACGTTACCATCACAAACACCAGCATTGTTCCCACAGACCCTTACTCCAAACCCCGAAAGCTGAACAAGAGGAGCCCTGATAGCATGATGTTGTCTTCAGTATGTTCTCCAGTAACCTCAACTGAGAAATTGTGGCTCGGGGGATCAGAATCAAGAAACCTGAGTACAGGTGCATCCGAGGCGTATAGGTAATCTCGTGACAAGTCTATCTCCTAGGAATCGTTTGCCCGGGCACGTGGCCTAACCAGGTTCCTGGGTCGCGGCCCGACTGGAGTCCCCTTGGTTAGTGTGCGCTGCCCCAAGATCTGGCTCAATGTCTGACCCTGTAGCTCTGCAGCTGCAGCTGCGCAATTGTCTATAATGCCATGGCGGCTATCCGCTACCTTCCCGTGGACATTTTCCACCTTTACCTTGATTGTCCCCTGAGGCTTCACAAGGATAATCTGCTGCACCTCAATCAGGCAATAGGACCCTGGCGCCCTCTGCTGGGTAAAATGGTCTGCCATCAAGTCAGCTGTCTTGGTTGCAAATAGAGCGACCTAGCGATGAGAGTCAACCCCTACTGCCCCAGGCTTGAATTCGCCCGGATAATCATAGACTGCCCTCTACCTTGCCTGAAGGTTATGGTACACTATCGCGCATGTTAAGCAAATGATCTTGCAATTGATGCGTTCACGAAAAGCAGGTTCGGAAATCCTGTGCATTCAAGTGCCTACAGAGTGCTTTCCGCATATGTTATCGGCCATCTGGGACGCCATCAATTGCAATATTATTTCCGGCACAGAGCACAATCGTCGTCAGTCATTCCAACTAGGCTCACTTGGTCAACTGGGTGCCAACCTCATACCCCTATGTGGCGCACATAAATCTATTGTCTTCTAGGAGGTAGTCCACCCTGCCTACATTGGGCCTGGGATTACCTTCATGATGAGTGTATAGTTTTACTAACCAGCGCTTTACATCGTAACCAAACAGGGACCTTATAGCAGACAGTCGACTATGTTTGTTTTCCTGTTGGTACAACAGCCACTGTCACTTGTCGTTGTGTTCACTTACAACTTTTATGCTTTCGGCCTTTTTTTTTCTTTTTACCATCATATGTTCATTGATTCTGGCCCAAAAACGTACTTACACCTCGCCCTATAGCATAAACAAGCCTTAATTCAAACGCAATTACAAAGGAAATAACAAAAATCGAAACTCAATACCCCCCGATCACCTGTATAGACACTTAACTTCCAGCTTCGCAAACGATGACTAACAAATCTAGTAATGTAAATTACTGTCACAAACCAGCAGGGCAGCCAGGTTAGCCACGAAAGGAGGGAACATCAGAAGAATAAATCCAACGCAAAGGACAAACTCAAACTCCCAACTAGAAACGAATGAACAGCCCGGGGCATCAAACCTGCCTTGCTGTCAAGCCTAGAATAGCGCAGTAAGATGCCAGCTGAAAATTCAAGAAATAAACAAAACCAGCAAAACCGCTAGTTGAGTTAAGTGCCAACCATGATGACCCCCTCCTCCACCTCCTCAGGATCCAAACACGGACAATGGGGGCGGGCAAGGCAGATGAAAGAGTGGGCGTCGTGGGGTCCTCCAGAATTGACACAACTGACAGTAAGATGACTGCAAGGGCTACAGTGAACACGACAAGTAGCAGTGGGGCAGGAGTGATCCCCAGTGGAGTGTCTGATGGTGCACCAGCGGCAGGTTGCTGGGTTGGGGCACTTGGTACTGTGGCGGCCAAACCGATGGCAGTTGGCGCATTGGGTAAAGGAGTCGAGACGAAGGTGACGTTCAGTCCTGAAGGTGGAGGAGAAGGCAGAGAGTCTCTGGTTGACGAAGCTCGGTGCCTTTGAGCCGGTAATTGAAATGACAATGGTCGAGGCCCCGTTACCGGTACGGGAGTCATCGGGGGTGAGCCATCTGGGTTGCGGTGTGAGGGCTAGCCCAGTATTAAATGGGGTGAGCTCAGTGGCGATGGTGGCCAGGGGGTATTGAGTAGGTATGCTGTGGACCAAAAGGTGCGTGGCAGGGGTGTCCAGGTGGACAGTGTTGGTTCCAGGGCTCAGGTGGAGGAAGGAAGAGATCCTGCTGTTGAGCATGGAGGGCTTCACATTATCCATGGTAGTAAGCGTGACATTGCCGCCTTCAAGCGACACCGTCTGAACGTAGGTGGCTGAAAGACCTGTGTTGATCCTGTCTCTGAGCTGCATGGCAGTAGAGGTGAGGGAGCAGCCATCACGTTTGATGATAAGGCGTCTCTCTCTCATGGAGATAGACATCTTGGGCTGTGGAGCCTTGGAAGAATCAAGGGGTTTCGCCTCTGTTGCAGTAGGCTTCAGAGTGTGGGGAGGTTTTTTCCTCCTGCCCTTCCTTGCGACCGTGGCCCAGGTGGGAGGACCAGAGGAGGGAACATGTGCAGCTGGTGCAGGAGGAGCGGGGCCGGCGGGTGGCGTAGGGGGAGTCCCGGAGGCCTGAGGCGGTTGTGGTAGGGAGGAAGCTGTAATCGGGGTGACAGGGCGGTTGGGGTTCGTGATATGCAGGACCTCAATTTCCTCTCGAAGAGCCATGAGCTCCTCCGTGAGAGAGTTTAGGGCCCTCCTGCATGCGGTATTGGTTTGATGAAACACCTGTAGGAGGATGGTCATCTCTGGTGGGGTTTCTAATTCTGGTATCTGTAGTTCCATGGCACAGTTCAGAAAGAGACTCTGGAAGTAGGTAGGGTCCATGTGGTCGATCTCCTCACCATCCCTTGTGAGGACTGGAAGATCGGGCTGGGTGTTGCTGAGTGGTCGCTTTTGAGTGTGGGGTTTTCCAGGAGGGACTGCTGGGAAGGTGGAGCGGAGGGAAGTTTCATTACCACCAAGGGGCGTGAATCTAGACCCATGGTGGGGGGGATTTGGGTTGCGCCTCTGGCCCTTTCCTTTTCCCATGCGGGAGAGACCGGGCGAGGAGGACATACTTGTGGAGTAAAGACTTTCCCCATAAGGGGTAAGCGAGGAAGCTGCGTGAAAGGGTTTTCAGCCAATGAGAGAAGGCCTTGGCGCAAAACTTGGTGTGGTTTTTTCAATCGCTGTGGTTGTAATGGAGACGGAGCATGTTTAAGCTTTCCTCCAAAGGATCAATTTTGTCCCGCATGGGAAATCCCTACGCTCACCTGAAGCCAAACATGGTGTACCTCAGAAGTCAAAGAAACCACACCCGCGTGAGAGTTGACAAAATGGGTGTACCAGAGAATCAACTTGCTTGCCAATGATAGAATAGCTACCTCTACTGCTAAGACTGTATTCCGACATGAGATAACATCAGGCCAGATGTGTTAATGTTGCGGTTTGCTTGGTTCGCCAACCATACTATTACTTGTAACACCAGACGCAAGGGTACTGTTGGTGGCCAGCGGGGACGAATATTGTGATAAACGACATGATGTGCATGTCGGCAGATTGTAAAGTCCGTCACGGAATATCTGTCATTTGGCGCCCGATGCCTCCCAGACTATAGTCCTTTCCTGCAATCCCGTGGTGGTTGAAATTCGGAGAGTTTTCAAGCACTTATTTCTAGGTCAATCTTCTCTTCGTGACTGCTGACGCAATCTTGATGCAGTGCGATCAAGAGTAGCCTTGAGCTGTTTGTCTGGCTCACTGCCCAGCTCAGTTTCATCTGATCTTTATGAGTCTTGTTACTCATTGCTTCTATCGTCACCGAGGTGAACGGTTTCCGTGTCCACTTGTGTGTCTTGTTCAATGCCAGGTTCAGTATGGTCCATGGTCAGTTGTATTGTTCTTCTCAGGAGGGGCTACTGGGGTCCTTCAAGTACCCTTGTTGAGTAGGGAGGTAAAGAGTTCGGAATTGGTTACCGATGGTTTTACAATGTACTTGTGGAGCTGCTGAATCTGTTTTGTTACGTTGCCAGCCAGGATCTTTCTGATTCCCTGGCAGCAGTTACAGGGTCGCCTTTGCACCTGCTGATGTTGCCTGCAGGCGGTGAGGGCCGATTTCATGATTTTGCATGGAGTTGGCTAAGCTTGAAGTTCCAGGGAAATGTTGATGAATGTTAGGAAAGGAAGGAATTAAAACATAGTAAAATGGGGTATATCTCGCGTATCGGCAAGATGTGAAATTTTTACAGGGTAGTTTTCTTGCTTTCATGGGCATGCACCGGGTCTTATACACTATGATCTAGGTAGCTGGTTGGTAGTATCAGAATCAATAGTCAGTATTGAGAGAAAGAATTTAGCCAGAAAAAAGGGTTTTACTCCAGTATAGTATTATGTTCGTAGTCGAGGTATTTCCAGAAGTCCTGGTCTTGAAGACTCTAATGTGAATATGGTTGACGAAATGGCGGAGTCCGAAGTGTGGGACACTAAGTGCAAAATCTGACCGCAACGGGTGTTGGTTATCAACACTAATTCTAGCGAGACAACTATCATACTTGAAACAGATTTGAACTCCGAACCTCAGCTAGACAGGTCTTATCGAAGCAGGTATTTTCCGAAGTCATAGTTTGACAGACTGTACTGTGAATATGATTAAGGAAATGGCGCAGTTCGGCGTGTACGACGCTAAGCGCCAATTCTAGTCACGACGGGTTTTGGTTAGGGACTGTAATTCTAGCTAGAGAACCACCTTACTTAAAAAGGATTTGAACTCTAATCCTCAACCCAGAACATATTATTGACACAGCTGAACACAGGAGATTGTAATGCAATCTTGCCAATTTCCTGGCTTGGTTGCGGGATAACAGGCGAATCAAGTGAAATGAATCTCCATCCTTGAGGGGTGGGGGCCTACTGATATCACACTAGTCGAAAATACTAAATTACTAGGCTCAGGAGCTCTGTTAAGGGTAACCAACTCAGAGCTTAGTATAGTACAGTTAGCGTTTTATAAGTTATGGATAACAGAGGAGTGTCAAGAAGGCATGATTTATTGGCTAATACTCGTTTCGCTAAAACTATAAAGAGTATGAAGTGTAGATAATAACTTGTTATATTGATAAGATCTCTTCTCTGTTGCTGTCTGTCTAATAGCTGGGGAGGAACTCTTACATTTATATCCCATGTGGGTTTCCGCGGCCAATACATCTAATATGTATGCTAGCTAAGTACCTCCGCAACAACTACTAGTCTGTCATCTTATTAATCCTAAGTCTGAACACTCGTAGACCCTGATTAATTCCCCGCTTCTGATCATTCAGCTGATTTAACTTTGTCTTCCTCAAGGTGGGCGAGACTCCCCTAGTCCGAAGTAAATGATGCCTTTGCCATATGAACTTAGTCTGAGCATGCCGCCCAATTGCCAACACAGAAGTTGTACCTCGGTTACTAAGATGATCAGTCTCAATATCAGACAACAGTGACAACACAGAGGCATGACTGCATTGCCCTTTCATACAGTTGATAGGCTTAGTGCTCCATCGCTTCTTTGATTTGCCTAGCGAGAATCGGCTTGCAGCTACATCTCCATAACTTCTATCCATCCTTGCAGACCTATGACTATTTGTAGTCGGTCAACATGAAGCATTGTTGTTTTCAGATTCGGTAGGTTTTTCTACTCACGCAGATATTATTGGTATCTTATATTGGATTCGATCTGTATGAGCAGTGCACACTACCCCTGTCATAAATCCTGCTAACAGCTTTCCGTCGGACGGACAGCGATGACGTATACAGTGTTATGGATAAGATGTCAATTTAGGGATTGTTGCCAGCAACTAGCAACTTCACACCAAACTGCAGGCGACCTCCGGGCCCTACAATGGGGCCAGTGGGGGGTGTTGGAATTGCATATGCCTAACACGAGCTCCTTCTTCCAAATGCTTGTTACGAATCTTTCAATCCTTAATTTCCTTTTTTCTGTCTAGAACTCAGTACCGTAGGTTATAAAGCCTTCCCTGTTTGCTTGGCTATGGCAGGGAAACCTTTCGTACAATTCTACCTCAGCCATGCCTGGCATTTCCAGGTTTTCTTGATGAAAACTCTCTACCAACTCCGAGCATGTTCCATGCTTTTTGGTGGTTCCCAGGTATTCTCATCCTCTGAACAACTCTTCCATTTCACAAAATACCTTAATTCGAACATCGGAATGTTGCCTCCGTGAACTCTCCTAGTGTAGGAGATGATATCACTCTTCACTATTATTTCAACCTCACATTCCAAGTCTCCCTCGATATCCTCAGTGGTTCATGGGAGTTGCTCTCGCCATGAACAAACTGACGCTCGGTAAAGTTCCAGTAATGATACATGGAATACCGAATGAATATGCTAAAGGTCGTAAATATTTAGTTTGTAGCAGGAATGGGGGCTTTTCTCCAGGATTCCGAACAGCCCATGTAGTAAAGGACTTATCTTCTTAGATGGTTGTTTGGAGCAGATGTGTTTTGCATTCAACCTCACCTTTATGCCAATTTTGATATCTGGTTGTGCTATCGCCTTTTTATCATAATATTTGCTCATAGCTTCCATGGTACGTTCCAAGATTTTGGCTGCCTTTTGGTGGATCCTCTTCATCTAATCTGCATATATCGTGGCTCCTGGGTTTTGAACTCCCCTTTACTTTATCCATTCCGTCTGTGGGTGGAAATCATAGTTTGCGAAGAATGGTGAAATTTTATCTGTGTTCGTGGCTGAGTTATTGTATGCATGTTCTGCCAATGGGGGCAGTTGGTACAAATCATGATGATTATAGTTGACAAAATCTCATAGGTAACTTTCCAGCACTTGGTTGGTCCTCTCGGTTTGTCGGTCAGTTTGCAGGTAGTACGTGGTTGACATTGTCCGCTTTATTCCCCACTACCTCGCAAGTGATTCCCAGAACTCTCCGGAAAACTTTGCGTCCATGTCCGATAATATCTCGGTTGGCGACCCATCTGGTTTTCATACTTCCTGCAGGAATGATTCGACTACATCCTTTGCCGTCTCATTTTTGCATAGTCCGATGAAAGGGGCCATGGTGGTGAATAGGTCTACTATGACCATAATTTGTCTGTGCCCTTGTGACTCTGGTAGATGTGTTATAAAATCGGTAGATATTGACACCCAAGCCGCGTAAGGGACTTGTAGAGGTTGTAACATCCCGCACCTGGCATGTCGTCTACATTTATTTTGTTGGTATCGTTCACATGATCTGACGTAGTCATTTATATAGTTTGCAAGACCTTTCCAGTAAAAATCTCGCGTGATTATTTGTAGTGTTTTTTCTTGTCCGAAATGTCCTGCCACCTTAGAATCAAAGAATCGTTTCGCGACTACAGTTCTCAGCTCTTCGTTGTCAGGTAAGTAGACTCGGTTTATGTACTATAGAAACCCTTTAACTGTTTTCCATTGATATGGTAACATCCCCACATCTTGTTCCAAGGCTTCCAATCGTCATTTTCGTTCTTTCCAATCTTCGTCTTGCCCTGCTGCAACTAAGACTTGGTCAAGAAATTTCGTAGCAAACACCTTCATTTCTATCAGTGCTGGAGTGGAGTTTAACATCAGGACTATTTCTTGTCAGGACTGGGTGTTATGTAGATCATCCGATTTGTCGATATCTTTATTAGTTCCTGCATCCCTTTGCACTATACTTCTTGTATTCTAAGCTGTTTCAGTTGCTAGAATTCGTGTTGGAACGAAATCGCTGGTTCCGAACCCTTGCCCAGCAGGGTCTTTTCGATCAAACTCCTTCACCTCCATCAATTCGGAGTGGTCGATTTAAGTTACGATCAGCTGCCCTGTGCAGTCCCCTTCTCGTATTTGATAGTCCTTGAAGCTATGGTTTCTGAACAGTACCTTGAGTTTGCGTGTATAATTTGCCTTAATGGCTCCGGCTCCAACCTCAACTCCGTTCTTACTCGCTAGTACGCTGTGAGAAACTATTCTTCCGTATCTTCCTTGTGGTTGACTGACAGCGAAGCAGATATCGACCAGCTGATGTCCGTTTACGAGAGGTGGGGCATCGTTTAACGCATAAAGGTCGTAACCATCGGCCATTCTTGATCCCTTAGTTGGTAATACGGCTGCTTTGCTCAATTTCTTAATACGTACAGTCACTAGACAAAAGTCTTGGTGATGGCGCCATCTGACACACGGTCTGTGCCTTGCTCT
>QLOI01001080.1:0-12093 GCA_003313605.1 Tuber umbilicatum
TTTTTTCGCCCCCCTCCCCCCGGTGCTGAAGTGGAAGCCCGTCAACAGCCACCAATCATAAGAACTCACTCGATCGAGGAAGGTTTTCACCGTCAGAGTATGTTCTTTCGGGATCGTCCACTAATACCTAAAAATCGACTTGTATTATTTGATCCGGCCACGCCGCCCGGATTTATGTAGTTGGTATGCACTGACTTGATCTGCAGCCCCTTCCTTACTTTAGAAGGAAGTGCAGTTCACAATCCAGAGCTGGTGTTAGGTTACGTAGGAAAGACTCATGCTCGAGTTTAGTAAACACACTCACTCAGGTCGCCCAAATGAAGAGGCTTTACTTTGACCTATTATTCACAGGCATCAGGCTGTAACTCAGTCGTATACAGCACAATACGAAATTCGTGCAGTAGTTTTGAATCGGGCTGGTCGAGACGTCCTGTGTGTTGGTGACTCCTTGGCATGCAAAGGAATGGGCTGGCAAAAACCGTAAGGCTGCCCCAGTACTCGGGCACCAAAGGACGCCGCTAAGAACTACGGCATCTCTTCACGCGAGAAGTCTTCGGTTCGCTAGCCCCCTTGATTCTTATCACCAATTTCCCCACCTACTAAAACACTTCAGGGGATGAGTTCGGGTTTTGAATGGCAACAGCATTGTACACCAATCGAGGCAACGTGGTGAATGGCCACAACACTGTGATAACTGACGAGGGACCTCAAACTCTAGACCAGCTATCTCTCTTCGAACCAAGAAAGGTACGCCAAGCCTCATTTGTTGTTCCGGGGGAAACATATCTCTGGTAAGGAATATGCTTATCCGGGGTATGGAACATAACTAAGTAGGAAACCTCCTCTAGCTCTTCGGTGACCGACAGTTTGTGCGATCGGCCCGCTGGGGAAGGAATTTCCGTTGCCTGTTTTTACCGTGACTTCCTCGACCGGAAGAAACAGACCACGATTAGCGTTTTAGGTGCTCTCCTAAAAGATCTTATTGGAGGAAAACACATCCCAAAAGACATCAGCCGGGTGTTTCAGAGGGGGTGGGAGAATCTCGGGGGTCGAGTTCTGCGGCTCTGACCTACACGAAACGTTGAGATTTTCCCAAGCCGCACTAGAGAGCTTACGAGCTTGGATCCCCCGGTCACACCTAAAAAGCCGAGTGACAGAAAAGTATTCTCGCGGCTTGATATATTAGTTTTATTTTAAGCTAAATCCTCCTGGATGCTGACCTTTGGGTTCAAGACGATAGCGTTATCCAAATTCCCCAAGAACAAATTCTCCCTGTGTATGCCCACTTGGGGAGCCCAATCCTAAGATCTAGATCGCTGGAGGGTCAGAGTTCACAACAAGGAAGTGTGGAAATACCGATATTCTAAGATCTCGATTCAGCGCAAAAAAAGAAAACGTCTTCGGGTAATACTGTGGGGATGTTGCTGGACGCTGGAGCATCCCTTGCTTTATCTACGAGGAGCAACCAACACCTATACCCAAGTGCCCCGCCGGAGCATAAGGCAAGTTTATCCCTCTAAGCTCAAGACGCCTGTGAATGATAGGTACTTCGCCTTTCGCTCTAGTAGTAGGAGGGAAGACAAGAACCAAATAGGTTGCGGCAGCCAATCATAGACAAGTCAACACCATCTAGTTGCACTTCTTAGCCGTCTAGGACGTTTCGTCACATGCACGCGAAAAGGTTCGGTCTTCTACATCTCTATCAAACCCTTTCCCACTGCTCCCAGATTCCCTCCCCCCAGTGGGCCAGTAGAGAAACCTCACTGGCATTGGGATTGAACTCTTGTCTCCACCGCGCTGGCACAGTATCGTATCATTAGCATCTCCGTAGTAGACCAAGACCTAACAACCACCTTACGATCAACCCTAACCCACGACCAGAAATGGTGCTCCAAAGCACATACCAATTCTCGCAGCACATTAGAAACATAAATCCTTCTAGATACGATGCCAAGAATAGCTCCCAACTCTCCGACCCTGACTCGCTAGTTTGCCGCCGGTGACGAAACGCCAAGATAGGCTTCGGCGTATACCAGATGCCACCAGGGATCACCAAGGAGGCAGTTTTCAAGGAACCATATGCCGGATGCCGCCACCTTTGATACTGCGAAGCTCTACAGGAACGAAGCCGAATTCAGTGCCGCAATTCGGCAATTTGTGAAAGAGACCGGAACACCCAGGTGCGGTATCTACTGCATAGCAAATATCTAGCTCTGCGACCCCCGCGGGGGATATGATGCGGCCGAGAAGGCTATCAAGAAGCAGTTAGGCCTGGCAAACATCGACCTATTCTTTATTCATGCGGTTGGCATTGCATCTACCGTGTGGTCAAGGGATGATATTTACCGATAGGCGCGGTGGCCATCAGCAAGTTCTAAGGCACGAGCTGGGGCGTTGGAGGCATTAGAAGAGGCCTGTGAGAACGTTTGTCATTGATTTCAGTCATGCTGAACAGTTCATATCTCAAACAGGCGAAGTTAGAAGACCGGGGGCGCCAAACCACTGCATACACCATCCGAAGCAGCTTCTCGATTCGCACCCCAAAGCCAAACCTTCGATCCATCCATGTCTAGTTCACCAAGATATCACAGAATCTGGAGTCGAAAACGGAATTGTGATAGGCATGCTCGCTCGCGCACGCCCCAATCAGCCGAATCACTTGGCAAACGGTGAGCCAATTCTCTCCAGCAAAAGGTCTTCTCCACTAGCAAATAACCCCCGGCTCAACGATGCGCCCCTAAAACTGCTCGTGCAGAAGTATATATTGTAAGCCCCCCACACAAACCCTCTTGCGATAGTCAATACAGAATGTATAACCCCCCAATACAAGACTGCAAGGGAAGGCCAAAACATGTGTATTGACCGTGATGCATAAGGGCCTAGCACCGCTCGCCAAATCCTCAATCGAACCCCGTCTCAGATAAAACCTTGAAGACTTCCATTCCGAAACTGGAGACGGGGACATGAAAAGATTGGCGACAGACGAGTATTTTGTTACCGAGCGGGATCCTACGACCGCGGGACTATAATAGGATTAAGTGCACTTTTAGCCAATTCCGGTATCCCACTATTGCATAAAAATTCACATACGGTACGCGAAACCATAAGCGGCTTGCTATTGATGCACATACAAGGGTTTTGATAATGCGTCGTGGTATCAATAATATAATATCACGTCTGATTCAGAAAAACAAGTTTGTCAAACAACAGCGATTGATCCTCCAGTTCCACCTTCAGGCTGCACTGCGAATATACAGTCGAGTAGCACAATGCACGGTCTATCTTTTCGACCGGTCGGCCCGTCGGTCAAACGCGAGGGACATGAACTTAAGGCTACCAATTATACCTGATATCGGGATCGGCAAGCCCAAGTTTGCACCAATTGATTATATACCCTCCTTTAGCATCACGCTCGATCCTTTCCATCCCGTGGATTCAGTTCCACCGGTAATCCCCTATAGGTAGCTATGAAATGCAATAGCTATAATACCATATTTGCATTGCACAGGTGCCGAAAATTCCCAAACCGGCTCGTTCCTCTTCCTCTCCATCCCTCCCAACCCCGCAAATGCACTGGGTTTACGGAACAGCCCCGTGAATCTATGGTCTAACCCGATCAGTTTCCAACACCACAAGCCAACTACGATACTGGTACAATACGGTATGTGCTCGTCCACGGAAGAGGCATCAGAAAACAAGGGGGTATATTCCGTATTGGAGCTCAGATACGCTCAGATTCTTACCACACACTTCTTTAATCCCTGTTTTCGGGTACCTCTCGCCTGGGACGAGTATGTCCCGATTGACGGCAAAAAGCTCGAGCCCCACTACCGGCACCCGAGCACTCGTGCGAGCACACTCAAGGATACCGGTATCACCCCTAGGAAAGCCATGGATAGATGGTACGCGAGACGGCCAATGAGATCCCGTCACACTCAGACTGACCGACCGACCAAATCTCCCAGGTTCGACAAAGGTACTGTAATATATTGGCAAATCACATTATCATACTCGCCTCGTACCGCAACCGAGCACGGCAGCATCCCGCGAGCGGGCAAACAACACGAAAAAGAAACACAACTCTCAAATAAAACCGCCACCTTCTTCATGCCGTTGCACTGTTTGCTAGAAAAGCGCTCGCTCTCTCGCCTAAGGAAAGAAGAAAAAACGCATCCCGTTTCGAAACCCTTTCTGTCCTCTCGTCTCTGTCCCCCCGCCCCGACGAGAAACATACCGCTACCGTATTCTCCAATCCAATCCTCACATTCAGCGTTATACGTTACCCCCCCACCCCTTCCTTCCTCCAATCGACCCACACACGGGAAATCTCGCCTATCACGGCGCCAGACAGAAATCAAAGCGAACAGGCGGTACCATACAGCATCTATGATACATGTGCTCGCACGTGCACCCGTATGGCACCTGAGAACAGATTTAATGTAACCTGGATACTTTTCCCCCTTCCCTCCCCTTCGCCTCCATCCCGCGATGTTCTGTGAATGTTTATCTCCGATTGGATGGGTGGGTAGCGAGGATTGAAACGAGCGGGTACGGTACGGTAGTAGTCTGATGGGTGGGGGTCGGGTGGGGGGATCAGGTACCATACCGCGTACCACGAAGCAGACCTGAGGAAGGGGATCGAGTGAGTGAGGATTTTGAGAATACAGTACCGTGCCCGTGCATGCATGCGTGGGTGTAGGTAAGCTTATGCGACGCGAGGATTTAAAGGTATTGTGCGATGTAGCATCAAAGAGTATCAATCAGGGTTTTCTTTTTTGGTCCCATGGAGATGGATTCGTGCATTTGTTCAAAGTACCGCATGCTGGTAGGGACTAACATGTTGTTTTTCCAAGCACGACTCTGAAGCGAGATGATGAGTTAGGGTGGCTCTATAATATGTTAAGCTATTATCAATTTCGAAAGGGTCGTCAGTTTGTCAGCTCTTCAGCCCTCAATTTTTCTCCCTAAACCCCATACTAGGGCTCGGGGTTAGTTCTCCAACTGGGAGGTATCATACTAGTAGAGCTCAATAAGGAGGAAAGTGTACTGTACGCGGTGGGAAATCGCGTTCGATAGGGGGAAAAAACTTGAGAAATCCGAGTACCAGCGATCTCGGGCATTTCCAAAGGGGTCGAATTGAACGGTTAACCTTATCGGGAAAGATCACCCAATGTCCGTCTCTTGGCAAGCTCGGACTCTAGCCAGTTTACAGTACGAGTAAATATTCGGAGCGCGAAACAGGTTAGTAACAGTCGTTTCGACTCTACCAGTGCTCGAGTGCTCTCGCTACAAAAGTACCATGCTGCGGGCTTCCGATGACTATATTTTTGCGTTTACGGGGTGATGACTCTCGTATGATGAGCGGAGAAGAACTCCACTGGAAATTGTTTCTCATCTTTACCTCGCCGGTTCTTTGTGACTCCATCACGTTCATCGTTGATAGCCGCCATACAGTGTTTGGTTTGATAAAGCCGTGTGGCGATCCCATCTCCAAACCTTTTAAGTTAATTCCGGCGATTGCCAATCCCCTGGAGAACGACTTTGCAACCCCTGAAACCCCGTCACGGCGCGTTACTACACCGCCTGCATAAAATTCTCATGACCCCGAGAACACTACCGACAAGAACAGCAATACCCTTCCGGATAACTATTACAGATGCCCAGCAAGAGCTCCATCACGATCCATTCCACCGAGTAATAATTTGAGGACCGCGAAGGGTTTCCTCCTCCCCCCAAGCGCTGATAGAACCGTCGACCTACAGAACGGTAAGTACCGGTAAGCATCTACGCGCCGTCGTTGGGAAAAGTAATTATCTTGCGATGGTGATCGATATACCGGTATATCGGAGCGGGCAGGAGGGATATCTCCGCTTGAAGTGCCAGGCATGGTGGATACCATAATGGTTTATCCGTCCGATCATCACGAGGAGGAGTTACTTAGATATCTGCACCGCCGGAAGGATGTGGCTGATGACATAATCTGCAGTTTTGTTATACAAGTAACTCACAACATATCCCACAGCGGTATTATCACGGGGTGGAGGAGTCGTACTCCATCACGCTCCGTGCGGTTAAAGAAAAAGGAATGAAAGGGTAGTCACTGGATGTGTGTGCTATTCCCTACCCGCCGATCTATCGTGCCTGTCCACGAACATGTGGCGCGGTCATCATATCACGCAGTGGGCCGATGACAAATATGGTGGCCTGGCCATCGAGTCCTACGATATCATACTTCACGCTCTCGGTTCAATAAACAGAGGCTGTAAAAAGGAACGGGAATCAAACCTCGTATGGTCCGAAGTTCTTTCGAATACCTCCCGGGCACTCGCGGATTGTTATTAGAATTGTTAGTCAGCCACTTTAGCACGCGATATTGTAGATATAGTAACCCGGAAGCCGAAAGCATCGCCAGCCCGGCATTTCCCCATACCGGTACAGTACAAATTTGTCAGAAACCGCGCCGAGACCAGAGTGACCCCGGGACCCAGCTCTCTCGGTTCCCCAGCCGGTTCAGATGCAGGGTTCTAAATGGTCAGAAGGTAGAATCCAGGATGAGGACCCGGTTCGGATCGCTCAGCTGGAAAGGCCGTGAAAACTGCTGCGAGTATTCTCAGCTGGGACCCCTTATGACAACGCTGCCCATCATTTAGCGCCAGCCGCTGTGCTATATATACCACGCGAGCGGACAAGCACAGTATCACAAAACTTTCCAGAGCAGAGTGAAGTAAGACCCCGAATAAACAAAAGGCCCACGAGCATCGTACAAGTATTGTAGTCCGAAATTTCCATCCACTTGGGAAAAGGGGTGCGAAAGAAGGGCGCACCGGGAAAGCCACTTTCCGGTAAGAAGAGAAAGGGAGACAGCAAGACCTTTCTTACTTACTGGAGGGGCGCCCAGCACATGGTCCGACATCCTCACATCGATAACAGTCCACAATAGCTCTACCGGTACCCTCCCTCCCCACATCGGACGGCGGGGCCGAAGCGTCACCATCAGACTTGGCAAATTGAGCGAGCAATCTTACCGGAATGATACAGCAAGGAAGGGATGCCAGAAATGGTGCCTGTATAATTAGTAGTGAGTACAGTAGTACAGGAACTCTCGAAATACCCCGCTCGTAGTACAAATCTCCAGACACCTCTACGAGCGCGATAACTTTCACCCGCACGAACAAAACACGAGCCCGGGCCCTCCGATCGCGGCGGATCGCACCACACAGTTAACGTCCCTTACCTTACCCTGCCTTCCCGATAGTACCGGTGGTGACCGTGTTACTATACGTTGATGGTGCCTGCGGTACCTGAATCATCCACCATGCCCGTCGATATTGCCAAGCACATGCACCCCCCCCCCCACTCCTTACCAGACGGGCAGGTGGGGAGCGGTAAGGCTGTGTGGAAGGGGGGGGATAATATCGATCACTGGCACTGTAATACTGTGATATTTATTATAATAAAGAGGCCTCAATATATATATATATATATTTTTCCTTTTTCTGCCCCCTTGTTGGCCCCTCGCCATGTTAGGGAGGGAAGGGAGGGATGCCCTTCTGGGTTGCTTCTTCTCGGTTTCCAATCGATTGCCTGTTCGGGGAGGTGCATGTGGGATTGGGGGAGGGGGGCTTGGTGGAGGGAATCCGGGGAAGGGTTCCGGGAGGGTGTTGGTATTATGGGGTTGGATAAAAAGGGTGAATCGTGTGATTGATGGGGTGATGGGGTAAGATGGGGAGGGAATTGGGGGCCCGCTACATACTGTAGTGAGGTTATGGGCTCTGCATTGAGTAGTGCTATGATAGTGAGGCACCCAAGAGGAGGGTATAGGAGAATATCGCACTGTATGCATAAACCATATTGAACGTACGATAATTATTCTATTATATCACAGATCGATATCATACCACTATCCACACAATTGCATAAAAATCTCCACCATAACGGAATTGTGCCGAGCTCTGTAATATCGCTATCAAATCAACTAGCTTTAATCGGACCCGTGCAAATACAAGTACTATAACCAAACTCTCGCTAAAGCCTATCCGGACTCCAAATTTTACCCCCATCGCCGAAGCCTAATCACCCCTTCTTTGTTATTGTACTGTACGGGTACCAAACAAACCCCCGTAACCAATAACTAACCTAGCACTCGACACAAGATACCAAGCTGCTGGAAACAAAATCACCAAAAGGACACGTGTAGCGACCCCGCACCCAACATAAGGGACACCCTAATGTTTTTTTCCTTCCTGTCCTTGTCCCTGTCCTGTACTCTGGTATGATGGTGTCTCATTGCTTTACCCCTTCCCCTCCCTTCCCCTCCCTTCACCCTTCAGGAGCGATGCAGTAGTCTCGCCCCTTACGGTACCTGATGAGCAGAAATCCCCGGCAGTGGGGGAAGCAGGCGACCCGGGATCATCCATAACCCTCCGGACCCCTGCCCACTAGGAATACCGAACTCTCGGCGATCCCATAGTATGTCCATGCCGGGTATCCTCCGTTTCAAGAACTTGCTGTTTTTGTTTTCCGTTTTCTCCGCTTTTCACCCTTTCCTTCCCCATTCCCTTTCTCTACTGCAGCCGCCAGGGTGCTTTTGGTTTTTTAATTGCCGGACCGCAGGCGGAGCGACTGAGGGTGGAGGAAGAGGATATCGGCGCTACAAGGTATGTGTGTGTCTGTTGGGCTACTTCCCAGAGTCGTTAGCGCGATGAAGAGGAGAAGGAGGAAGGGAGGATTGTGAAGCAACTATTGTAAGAGGCATACTGGGTATTTTTGTGAACTGCATAGCTGATTCTGATTCGTTCGTTGAGGGTAGTTTGGTGGGGGTTCCTCACTGTCGTCGTCACCGTCGTTGTGTCGCAATGTCTTTGTTTTCTTTTTCCTTACCTTTTTTCCTCCGGCTGATCTCCATTTGCTTTTTTCGAATATTCCAAGAGTCCGAGTACTGAGTACAGTACTATCTCGTCAGACGGTAATCCCTAGGGTAAAAGCTAATTTCTGCGCAATGGTGGAAAAACAACCGGCTGGTATCGTAAGGATACACGCAATTAACTTACTTTTCCTCATGACAGTCTCCTCATTAGGTTAACCTACCCATTCACTAATCCCTCCCTGCCAGAACCAAAATAAACCCAAACCCCAGCAAGAGGAAAAAGGAAAAAAATCCCCCCAAGTCCCGAATTCGAGGAAGTAGAAACAAGCTACCAAACATATCCAAGTCTCGATTCCGACTCCAAACCAGCCGCCGCTGGCCCGCCCGTCATGCGTAATGCATCAATTCTTCCAAAGGAGAAAGCCGTGTTTTCACCCCCATCGATCAACCCCCCAACCAAACCTCCAAAGTCCCTCCCGTTCCAGACCGTGCCGGGTTAGACTCCCCAAGACACCACGAGGAGGAGGAGGAGGAGGAGGAGGATGGTACAGTATGCTGGGTCGTAGTAGCGTGTCCATCTAGATAGCAGGCAGCATACCGTGGGGGCAAGTTACCCTCCTCTGGTTTGTCCACCAGAGGACCGGCAATTAAAGGCATTAACTATAATAATAGAGTAGCACAGATCGTTAGTTAACCCAGTGCGGAACGCCGTATTTGGTTTGCTGGCTAGCTATCGGGCGGGTTGGATGAATGGGTGAATGTTTTTCCTCCTCTCCTTCTACATCGCTTGCCCCCCCCCCATTCGACGGTGGAACGGCAACTCTGGTTGATCTTTTGTGGACACGGGTATGATAGTCGTCGGTATGGTATCATAGTGGGCGGTTAAGTTGTTGGTTGAGATGTAGATTCTAAGCAATGATTGACTCGCGGGTTGAAGGGAAAAGGGGTGAGGCGGAGCGGAATGCTACCAGACTGGTACTCGTACAGTACATATCTATTTACAACTACTGTACCACGGTGCCATACCGTGCAGTACTGTAGTACTGCGCAGCTAGTTGCACAGCAGTACAGTACAGTATAGTAGCAGGTAGCAATTAGGAAACCTCACAGTAGACGGTGACCCCGTCCTCGCCCCGATAACATACAACCCACAACCCCCAACCGGTAAACCTACTATTCGTCCTCTGTACTGTACTGTACTGTACTGTATCATACACCGGTACCTCGACCCCCCAATCATCATCCATCAACATCACCACAACAAGCGGGCGCGTATTCAAAAAAACCTCCCGTACAGTACTGTACATGTCTTACCCTACTCGCACCACCACCGCCCGTCATCAGCCAAACCAAACCGCCGATCTCCCGCCCAATAACACTCGCAGAGTATTTTGTGTCATGTACTACACGAATACCTCGTAGCATCGGAGCTTTTTTATTTTTATTTTTTTTGTAAAAAAAAAAAAAAACCCCCCCGCTTCGACGATAGGAGCCCCCTAAGTTAATCCCATCCCCGCCAACACCTAACGAACAAGATAGACAAAAAATGGCGCCATATAATAAACTACCCGCTAACAAACCAATGCCAAACCAAGCACCCTCCCCCACAAACGAAAGAAACTCCCTCCCCAATTCCGCAGCTAGTCGAACGTGCAGCAGTCCGTTGACACCGGTACAGTACCTGTATTACACCAAGCGCATATTGTACTGTACAGCAATGCGCATCAGAGCGGAGCAAGGTACATGCTTCAATCGTGCCGTATAGTACTGTACAGAACGGTAAGGTAACATAACATAACCCACGGCTAACTTCCCGGCCGTCGACTCGGTAGGGTTTCCAATTCCCCCCCTCCCCCCCCCCCCTTCTTCCACCCTTTCCCCTCTACGTTGTGGACGGGTCGGTACCGAATACGGTGGGTTTGGAGGGGGGGGGGGTGCCATGGCGGTGACGGTTGCGGTGCGGTGCGGAGCGATTGGGGATCGGACGGAGACTTTGCCGATCCTTTTTACATGTTCTTTTCTGTCTTAGGAGTGAGTGTGTGTTTTCTCTCTTCTTTCCCACATTTGGATATTCGTGATGGGGAGTGTCGTGGGTAGCGTGGAGATATTCCGTAGTGTCATAGCATAGCATAGCAAGCATAGCATAGGGGAAAAAGGCAATGACGTGAAGTCGATCATTCAATCTCCCGTCCACCGGCTCACTCCACTCGAGTCACGAGCTATAACGCCTTCCCCCTATGGACCGCCTCGAAAGGATTTCTCGTGCAGTGAAGAGGTACAGAAAAAAAGACCCGATCGAGTCAATCTAACGCTGTGGGAACGTGTGCATGTGTTCGACCCAAGTCACGATATATACAACCGTATCTATATCCGCCTCTATCTGCTTGTGCGATCGTACAGTATAATATGAATCTTGCACCTCTAATTACTGCAATTAATATCGACCGATCCGACGAATGAACAAACGAGTGCATGACGGACGGACAGGAATTAACGAAAGGACGTGCTTGATGAGGTAAAAGAGCGAAACACAAAGCGGAGAAAAAAGCCAACACAAGAGGAAAAGTAAGGAAAAAAAAAGGGGGAAATGATTGTATGCAGCATAAGGGCTGCCTACTCTATCGCACCATCGCGTCTACTTGTACTATACACCCACCCCCCCATCATCACCACCAGGAGAAAAGAAAAGAAAATGACCGGGAATGCTCGAGTAGTTGCAGGAAAAGAAAAAGAAACAAAAAAACAAAACCAGTCCAGCCCAGCCCAGCCCCAGCAATACGATACAACTTTTTTTCCCTTTTCCCGCCCGCCCGTCCGTCCCCCCACCCGAAAAGATGATAAAAAAAATAAAAAAAATACCCCACCTCGCCCTATTAGCAGGAAAGAAGGAGAGGAAAAGAGGATAGGAAGGGGAAACCAACCCCCCCCTCCACCACTGCCGATGACTATAAAGGAAATTATGGGAACGAACAAATGAGTGTGAATGTGAACAAGTGGACGAGGAAACACGTATACTAGCAAATGAGCCGAGTATGATGATTACCTAATGAGCGGCTAACGAAGTGAGAGTGACAAACAGTGGGAGCATGAGAGAGAGCGTATGAAGCACGAAGATCTTCTAGTAATTTCTTTTCCATCAAGAAAAAAAATATCTGACAAGAAAATGAAGTAAACGAGACAACCGCCCCACCATACCCGTGCCATCCCATCCCATCCCATCCGCCCCC
>QLOI01001083.1:4080-50602 GCA_003313605.1 Tuber umbilicatum
GCTGCTTGGGGGAGTTGGGGGGGGGGGGTTACAAACAGCACCGGTATTCGGTGAAGATGACGAACAGTACCAATATCTGGTGAAGACAATAGACTTGGGATGCAAGTAGAGGAATAATCCTGCACCTAATAGTGGTACCAGATGATTTGTAAAATCTACTATACTACTATGGGGTACAGTTTCTCTTACAAGGTATGCATACATTATTCATATTAGTGGTATTCAAGAGTTATAGTACGATATGTTGAATGGGCACATATGCCTTAAGAGCTTATTGATCACTTCTGTATGAACTTTCATATAAATTTATTACAAGCTCAAGCGTGGGGAGGGGATAGCAGGTTCAATGCATAATACTCATGTAATCTCTGAGTCCTGGGGGGAGTATCAGAAGATATTTACCAGTAACTTATCACACTCGTTGAAAAAAAGCAGCATCAAGGCTATACTTCAAATGGGTCCAGAATGACTATTCCAAAAGAGGTGCCAATTCTTGGCGCGGAGACACGAGTATACTTCTCTTGAAATAAGTCCCAAAAGGGTGAAACGACCCCTTTATCGCAGATGGCCAAAATTCCTTCCCCACTCGTAAACGTATGACGTTTTGTGAAAAAAATTACCCGGTATCGGAGCTAGTGTCTTGTTGGCTTGGTGTGTGAAAAGCTGCCCTTTGTGGGGTTTGCGAGGTTCTTCCACTTGGTGAAAATATGTCTCCCCAGGGGATATGGAACGTCTGGTCACGGAGCCAAACCTGGCTCCAACAGTCTGTTTACGGCTTCAAGATGCTGCTTTGGGGCTGTCCGGAGCATCATCTAAGATCATATCGAGTGATATGTCATGGAAAAACTTACTCCAAGACCTAATGCAATCAACCAATCGATAAGAACCTACCGAATTCCGCTGACCTGTAGTTAGTACCCGTTCGTGCCTGGCCGATTGTTTTTGAACACTGGTAACTACGTGCGAGTGATCAGCGAGCGCTTAATTTATGTTGGCCCGCAAGTTGAACCCTTATATGATACGAAAAAACACCTCGTCTAGCGTTTTTGCGATCGCGTAGAGAA
Source organism: Tuber umbilicatum (assembly GCA_003313605.1). Taxonomy (NCBI): domain Eukaryota; kingdom Fungi; phylum Ascomycota; class Pezizomycetes; order Pezizales; family Tuberaceae; genus Tuber; species Tuber umbilicatum. The sequence goes on from QLOI01001083.1 coordinate 5,145, forward strand.
TAGTGGTACATTTGCCGGATAAGTCCCGCTTGGATTTCTTTGATTATTGGCGCTGGAGCGGGCGGGAAGGGAATACTCAAGTATTTGACCCACCCCGGCCGAGTGGCCTACCATACCCGATCAACGGGGTATCCCATTGGCCAAGCGGGTCGCTTTGCGGCTGGGATATCCCAGTGGAAGGCGGGGAAACAAGCGGGTGATGGGTTATGAAGAGGAAAAATATTTCGGGGGATAGCGAGGGGAATTGGGGCTCTTGGATGGGAAAAACTGTATGGCTGTGGGAGCGTGTCGTATTCGGAGTTCTGGGGTGTGGCGTTGCCGCTCTTATGGACAAAGATTTCCTTCCACCTCCGTGCTCCCCCGCAGTGTTCCTCCAACCTCTGTTGTTGCTTTCGATAGCTTGATGATTCCTGATCTCCCGGGTATGTCAGGAGCCTCGCTATCATGGAGCAACTGCTCGTAGACTCCTCGCCAAGGCGCCACCCACTACTTGAATGGGGTTACTGCTGTTCGTGCTGGGGGATGTTTACCGAAATGTAGGGAAATTCGGCACTTTACGCTGTGCAGTGCTTGAGTAAGGGATACCTGGAATCCGGGAAAGTCATTTCTTCTTTTTCTATCAGCCATTCTAACTATTACATTCTTTGATGGGCCTATATATACAGGACGTTTTTCTGCTGTCACGGGACCAATCATCCCTCCTATCCTATTTACATCCTCGGATTTTGGACCCTTAGGGGAATCGGTAGATCCCACCCTCCATCTTTCGCTGTTGTCCCTTAGTCCGTCGTGTACTACGTCCAAGAAGTGTGGAAAATAACGAGATCCGGAGAGTATCCTTCCTTAATTGGTAATAAACTACTAGAGTTTCAGACTGGGGCCTTATCCCGCCGATTTATTGGACGCGCTGGCGGACTATGGGATAGCCGGCCTAACGACCAAGGCGGAAGCAAAAAAGCCGTTTGATCAGTCGTATACGCCGACCGGGCTTCTTATGAGCTTCGGCTGCACCCCGCGTGAGCACCGGTTTATCTTGCACCGGTGTATCTTGCGCCGGTTTAACTTGGGGAGGGCTAATTTTCGGATTCACTACTACCTCGGATTTTGCAGTGCTTGCGGTTTCGGCTGTAGGGGGCGAATCATGTTTTGCATCTGCGGGGTTGTCAGATTTAGCCTTAGTTGCAACTTCCGGCTTGGCTTCTGAGACCGTGTCCGCATGTGTAGCTGCCGTGACATTTTGCTCTACATCTGCGCTGGTTTCGTGATCCTTATCCGCAGCACCTACCGACGCGGGCAATCTCATTCTCAATCCGCTTAAATGCTCTAAGCATAGAGTAGTGTCGGGGTGGTCTTTCCCCCGAATTTTGCAAAGACCTTCGTGCAATCGCTGGTAGTCTTGCTCTGCTTCGGACAAGCGTCCTTGTGCTTCCCGAAGCGCACCCAAATTCCGGATGGAGTCGAGTGTGAGCTGGTCACTAGGACCTAAGGTTTTCTCCCGAACTCCCAACACTCTACAGTAGAGCTCCTCTGCTTCGTCATGTTTTTCTAGGTCTTGAAGTGCGGCTGCTAATTTGTCGATTTCGAGGAGGGTTTCTGGATGCTCTGGCCCGAGTACCTTTTCGTAGGCTTCTAACGCACGCCGGAACATCTTCTCCGCCCCGGAAAGATTTTTCCCACTTCGCATCGTCGTGCCCAAGGAACCGACACACCGGATAACCTTAAGGTCATCCGGCTCAAGTTGCTTCTCCAAACCTTCAAGCACACGCTTATGCATTGCCTCCGATTCGGCATACTTTCCTATGTCTCGTAGTGCAAACGCTAGGCTGTTGCCACTCGAGAGAGTGGAGAGGTGATCTGGTCCTAGAGTTTTTTCTCTCATTTCGAACACCTGTCGGTATATCTTTCGCGCTTCTTGCCGTTTCCCTTGATCTTGCAGTGCAGCGGCTAGGTTGTTTAGAGAAGAGATAGTTCGAGGGTGTTCGGCCCCAAGGGTTTCCTCCCTGCGTTTCCAGACACGCCGGAACAGCTTCTCCGCTTCTTCATAGTTTTTCAGGTCTTGGAGCACTCTGGCAAGATAGGCGATACTATTGCGCGTGGCGGGATGCTCCGGCCCTAGTGTCCTCTCTCTAATCTCCATCGCATGCCGGCGCAACTTTGCTTCCTCGCTGTATTTTTCCTGAGCCCGTAGGACTGAAGCTAGCTTGTAAAGGCTGGAGAAGGTATCTGGGTGATCTGGTCTAAGCTCATTCTCGTATCCTTCAAGTGCGCGTTGAAACATCTCTGCTGCCTCATCCCGGTTACCTTGGCTGTCTAACACCGAGGCTAGATTGCTGACAGTAGCAAGTGTGTCGTGATGGCTCCGACCTAATATCTTTTCCCTGGACCTCAACACCACCCGATGCTTGTTCTCTGCTTCGTCGTTCTTCCCCAGGTTCTGCAATGCCAGTGCCAAATCGCTAAGACTGGTGAGGGTATCAGGGTGTTCCGAACCAAGAACCTCCTCTCTTAATGCCAGAGCATGCCGATGTAGGTTTGCAGCCTCGTCGTACGCCTGTATGTCTTGAAGTGTTACACCTAGGTCATTGACGCTAGCGAGACAATCCGGGTGCCGTGATCCCAAGAATTTCAGTCGACCTTCTAGTGCACGACGCTGGAATCTTTCCACCTCACCGTATTTCTCAATTTTCTGCAGCGCCAAAGCGAGACCACTGAAGCTTGTGAGAGTGTCGGGATGCTCTGGTCCTAGTATTTTCTCCCGACCCTCTACTACACGCTGGGACATTTCCACCGCTTCGTGCCATTTCCCCCGGCGACGCAACACCAAGGCCAGGTTATAAACCCTGCTGAGAGTTTCGGGGTGTTCGGAACCTAATTCTTTTTCACAGCCCTCCACGGCTCGCCGATGCATTTTTTCTGCATCGTCATATTTCCCCAGATCTTGCACCGTCCTAGCCAAACTGTCGACTCTAGCAAGAGTCGTAATGTGATCTGGGCCCAAATTGCTTTCTGTACCTTCGAGCGCACGCCGGTGCATCATTTCCGCCTCATCGTACTTCCCTAGCTTCCGCAGAACTATAGCCAAGTGATCGATGGTAGTGAGAGTATCGGGGTGTTGCGGACCGAGTGCTTTCTCTCTAACTTCTAATACACGACGATCAACATCCTCCGCTTCCTGATACCTGCCTAAACTTTGCAATACTCGAGCTGAGAGATTAATCTCCGCTGTATGTTCGGGATCGCCCTCAGGTGTATTGCCCCGAAGAGCGGCACACCGTTTGATTTGAACCTCCGCATCGTTATAGTGACCTGCCTCAAGCATATAGTGTGCCATGCGATAGCAGATAGGGCCAACCTTAGCATCTGTCGCATCCCGAGTGACAAAGAGTGCGTGTGGAAAGTAAGCAGCACAAACGTGTCGTAAGCCGTAATCATAGTCAGGGAACACCCGCCAAATCACCTCTAGAGCTGTTTCTCGCCAATGACAAGCCTCGTCGTAGGAAAGGTACACCTGTACAGATTGTTGCACCAATCGATGAAGCTCGTACAATAGCTTACTATCTGCTGACCTGGTGACCAATGAGAACCCCATGAGCGCCCCGATAGCCATCCGAAAATCGAGAGGGTTGTCCATCCCAGGCAGATCGGACTGAAGTAATAAGTTCTCCGGTATGTTCCGACAATCAAAAAATGACATGAGGTAGAGCAGATTTGCAGCTGTAGGCATCTGCTGTTTGAGCCGGTCGAATGTGATGAAGTGGGTGCTGAGAATGCTTTCCGTCATATCCGCCTCTCGATGAATTTCCCGAAATTTCCTTGAAAGCAAATCCTTTTTTCTCTCGTCATTCTCTTGAAAAATTTCCAAGTACTCGTAAGGCCAAGTGCTTGTTTCGGTCATGAAGGCTGCAGCACCTGCGAGAGCCAAGGGGAGGTGGTCCAATGCGCCAATTAGTATATCAACAGCCCGTTTGTCCTTTTCTTCCAAAGGGCCTAAATTATCGATCCGGCGGAAAAGCAGGTCCCTAGACTCTTCGTCCGTCATGCCTCCGACTTCCAGAAACGTGCAACCTTCCCGATGAGCCACCTGACGAGATCTTGTGGTGAATATCACAGTGCCATTTGAGCCTTGCGGCACGAACTTTGATATGGCGCCCTTGTTAACTTTAAAGTCCTCCTCGTTATCGGCATTATCGAGTACCAAGATCCAGTTCCCGCTGTTAGGGTTTTCGAGCCACTCCCTCACCTCGAACAATACCTCCTCTTCATCTTTCTCGTTGCCCAGAGCAGGTAGCTGAACGCCGGCACACTCTAAAATGTACTCGTAATCCTCACTAAACTTCGGAAACTCACTCCCGCGCACCCAGAAGATATGGCATTGGTCCCGTTTCCGATAAACGTATTCCAGAGCGATTTCCGTTTTGCTAAAACCCTATTAATAAGACCACCCACGCGCGGTCGTCGGGCCAGGTAAAAGAGTGAGCATACCCAGAACCACCTAATCCACAGAGAGCAATTCGGCTGTGCCGTGCCTCGCCCTCCGCTAGCTTCTGTAGGCGGCCAATAATATCCTCGCGGCCGGCAAAATTTCGATTCCGACTATATGGGACCATCCAGCGAGGGCCGGTTGTGGTACTTTTTGCTAGTGCTGCGCGGGCGTTAGCACCCCAAACCTACGTGTGGGTCGTCAAGAGAATAGTTCCATTATATGTACCTTCTATCTTCTTCCCTTTGTGATAGTGATTGACAATATTCGTGACATTATAGCTGTTGACATTGCCACTAAAGTGGCCGTTGACGTTTATCTGGCGGAGCGGGGTCCTTGGGAGGCTGTCAGTCCTTGCGTCAAAACTCAAGCATTTCCCACCCCAGCGGGGTGCCTCTATTCAGCCCGTTCCACCAGACCCCAGCACAGTTTGGTCACTAGACTTAAGTTAACTGGAATCCAGTGGAGGTGGCGGTTACAAGACCTCTGATCAAGCAGGAGCGCAACGAGCGAACATCGAGTGGAAGGGAAACCTACTCTTCCATCGCGCCTAATATCACACCAAACGTGGTGATCGGGTCGGTGAAAAGCACACTAGGCCGCCGATACCGGCCCTCGAAGAAAGTGCGGGTGAGAGCTGCTTGTGCTGACACCGCTGGCAATAAGAGAGGATCAGGCAGAATTTTTTAGCGCGATTCCGGGTGATGGGACACAGTAGCATCTGTAGCCCTTCCTCTGCCTCTTCCTCTCTCTCTTCTATCATATGCCGATGTGAAGAGAATAGTGCTGGGTTTCGATAGAGTAAGAGAGATATGCTTCGATATATTGGGTTGAACAATTTCGAGTGTTGGAGGTCCGTCGTTTGCTATCCGTGGGCTGTGCTTATAGCCCCCTTCTGCGGCTGCCGCCCGGGCGTTGCTGCCGCCTCCTGCCCCTGGGCGCTTCTTAGGCGCAGGAATTCTTTGATAGGAGCACTTGTAACACGAAAAAATACTCAACTTTGATATTCTAAGGGTCTCTTTGGATACAACCGTTCCGTTCCGTTGCCCATACAAAGGACCGTTTCCCCCGTTTCAAAACCTGCAGAGGGCCGTTTCTACCGTCATCTTTTGCCGAACAGACCCTTTGGTTCCTCAAAATCATCCCCTAACTTCTGGTTTCCCCTCTATTTTCCGATAGATGATGGACTAGAGGGAGCTATGGGTTTGAAGATTGGGTTTTGAGAAGACCCAAACACCGCGCTCCGGTTATTGGTTGTTAATCCCGCTAAGACGGCAGTCGATTTGCTTGGGCAAGACCGTTGATGGTAGCGTACAAGTATTTAGACACGAATTAACATCTATATTGTGCTGGAGTTGTTTCTTGACGTGTATATACTCGCGGTAAGCCGCATAACCCGATGCAAGAACCTTTACTCGAGTACCGGTAGACTCTACGAGTAATACCGGTACCCTACCGTACTGTACTCGCCGAAATCAAAAGTCCGTCCCTGACCTTTCCTCATGCACAAGCAACTGCTCCACCACACCCTGCTCGTATGATACGGACCGTCAAGGCTGTTGAAGTGAGCGCCGTATTTGCCGTGTCGCCACTGGTGACTATCTCCGGGACAGACCTTTGGTTTTGGTGAGTGCATTATACGGCGCCCTCAAAACGGACGGGATGAGTGCACGGAGAGGATTTTTTGTGCGCCAAGCATAGATTACTCGGGCGGGGGAGATGGTGAGCTGAAGAAGTAATACCGTAGGTGGGGCTAATACTGTTATCTACTCGTACTACTCCGATACTCGTGCGGCCGAGTCGAAATCCAGGCTGTGGCGGCCTTAGCCATCTGCCAGCCAACCAGAGAGCAAGTACATTGAGCACCGTACCACAGCGCCAGCACCCTTTCGGCGATTGGCCTATGATATTCATAAATTTCTGTGTCTCGGCGTGGGACTTCAACTTGGCCGCGGGAGCAGGGCACCAGCACTTGTACTCGAGCGCCTGCCTACCTTGGGATAATTCAATGTGAAGTTTGAGCCCCCCCATGCGCTGAAGAAAGTTGGGAGAGTGAAAGACCGAATCTAGAAGTTGCAGCCAGGCGCTCAGACTGAAGAGAATCCAATAGTTATTTCACAGAAATGCAGCCAATCACAACTTCTTCTGGTCGAACTTAATAAATAGCATCTGCACAGACTCAGGTCCCAGGTATCTCAACCTACCAGTGTGATTCGGGACAAGCGCTGGGCGAGTGGCGACTGAATCTGCGTGGCGCAGGTACAGAGTTCAATAACTATTCTCCAAAACCCACCCGCCGATCCCCACTCTCGCTTATCGTTTACCCTCACTGTCCTGGCCTTTGGTGTACCGTGTTTGATGCTGCGCCCGTTAGTTACTGTGATGAGATGTTTGAAATATTAGGTGCTCGAGTGATTATCTGTGACTATGATACTGACTATGGTTGAGAGCTTGATACATATCCTCTGCCTCTCTCACCTTTCCAAAAGTGTGGATAGTCAAAGTTTCGTGGGAGCTTATGTTAGTCGACTCCCACTAACGATTTGTTAGTTCTTATTGGCCATACTGACGGGCAGGATCCCCCACAACTACTCGCTTGATTCAAGTCCTGAGACTATGTATAAAAACGAGAAAAGAAAAAAAGGAAGAAAAATATATTTTTCCTTCCTATTTTTACGTGTACAATGTAACACTATGGGCGGCAGTATGATATCCATAGCTGTTGAGTTATCGAATAATACTCTACCAGGGTTAGTCTTACGTGCCCTTTTAGAGACACCGTCCCCCGTTCCATCATAGGTACATCTGGCTAACTTTAAGACCCAGGATCGGAAAAGCACCTCGGAATAGTGACTGAACAGCCCGATAGCAGTTTAGCCCGACCTACTTATCTCTGAATAGGTAATCCTGACTTGACTGTCCTGCTCTAGAGCCATTCCCTCACCTGGTGTATTGGCTAGTAACCTGGGGCGGCATTGCGTCCCACAATGGAGGGAGGCTAGGATCGTGTTAGCAGCACGGGTATTTTGACGAGTTTGTTGTGACAAGAGACGGGTACTCGGTTCATAGAGACAGGGACTAACTCGTGGAAATCTCATTCACCTATTGCTTCACAAGTTTGTGACCACCATCCAGAATTGGTTAATTCAATTGATAGAAATCTATCTCGTTTATACCCTCTAAACTGAACTGGCACCTCGCAACCCCCATCCGCATTATATCATGCCAATCTACTGCCCCTCGGCCTTCGGCTTAACCAACCCCTTAACCTCCTCCTTCTCGACCTCTTTCTTGAACACCGGTCTGGGCAATTCGAACCCGCCCGTAGTCCTAGCATATGAAATCCCGCCCAGACGACTCACAGGCCTGAGCACTGCGGGGTCGATGATATTCCCTTCCGCGTTGAGGGCATCCTCGCGGACATGGAAGTTGACACCTACAACGCCCCGCTCACCCATCAATCATCGGCTTAACCAATTCGGAAGGGATATAACCCGCATACCTTCAAGAATTACCAAAACCCCGGAACCCTTCCCGCTCCCCGGACTAATCCACTCGTGGTGAGCCCGATACACTGCCTCGATACTAAACACACTCTCGGCAACCCTATCCGGTCGTACCTTCGTACTCTTTGCCGGGGTCAACCCGCTGAGCGCCCACTCACTGACCCCGTGGGGGGCATCAATACTCGTGTAGTTTGCCGCCTCCTGGAAGAACTCGCTGATGACGTTGATCGTGCACTCCTTCGTCTCAAGGATGTTCTTGGGGGTGTCTTTGAGATTGTTCACCCCACCGCTGAAGCCAATGCAGAAGATTGGGGGGTCGTGGTTCACCAGGGCGGTGTAGCTGAACGGGCTGAGGTTTGTGCTCAGGCCGTCGGGAGAAGTTGTTGATACGAAGCCGATCTTTTTTGAAAATTCATTAGTTTGTTTATGGGTTTGCAGGGTAACGGGGGGAGGGGGGGTACGGGTCTGGGAATTATCCCTGAAATCAGAAGTTTGTAGTTATCGACTGGCTTTCTCCCCTCGCCGTAGGGATCGATTTCAACAGTTTTGTGGTTCTTCCAGTCGTCGTCGTTAGCACCTGAGCCCGGGACCCAATCGGGTTTTATGGTCTTTGTGTGGGAGAAGCTTGTGTCTTTGTCGAACGGGGGACGGGATGATTCGACGGATTTGAAGTCTGGCTGGATGAGTGAGTTATCGTTGTTAGTCAATCAATTTCTCTATTTCTCTCTCTGCTGGAGGGAGAGTGGGAGCGTACATGCGGATTCCGCTTAACCTCCGCTTCAAGTCCAAACTTTTGCGCGTTTCCAGCCATTGTCGAGAATCTAGTGGGTTTGCGAAAAACGTACAGTCGGGGAAGAGAAAGGATACGGCGGAGCATTAGGATTTATCTGGAGCATCGTTGGTTACGTAGAATTGACCCAAGCTAGGGTCGGGTGATAGGTGGGGGGGGCTGGCATGGTAGCTTACCCAATCCCACCCAAAAAATTACAAAGCTATTTTACACCTATTTTCAGGCGTGATATTTTTTTTCCCTCCCCTTCCTGCTCTGGAGAGGGGTTCCGAGGTGCTATCGATAGCAGGGAACGATACCAGAATGTTTGATACCGGATTATATGCAGTATGTTGACCACAAGGCTTCACTCAGGGATTAGTAGTTGATGAGCGTCACTTCAAATTCTATATTGACCCTTCGTCTGACATCTACAGTACAGTACATAATATCTTACGTATCATGACGGAGGTATCACGACTAATAACCCAAACAGCAAGATCGCTCGCTGCCCGTCCTTGCGATCTATGATACTTGAATTGCTCTCTGTTACTGGTGATACAAGTATTAGGAAACTCCCGACACCGCAGAGAATAAAATATCTGCTTACCAGTGCAGTCTTGGATGCAACGGTCTTTGTTGGTTTGAGGAGTAACCGTAGGAAATTAATTTACCGCGAGTGCCCGAGTAAACAAAAAGTGGCGGCTATCCTACCCGGATCTCCAGACGGCCACAAAACGGCTTATTTAAGCTGTAATTTTTCCCAATTTTTCAGCCTTTGAAGAAGAATAAAGGGATGACACCCTCCAGTAGCCTCTGCTTGCTAAAAAGTGCTATGATACCGTATTTGCGAGTGCTCGAACAACCCACTATCTCCACGAAGCATCTAATCTCCGTGTTCAGAGACTAACGCCCCCAAGAGGGATTAGTGTTCTCATCCCACGGTCAAGCTTGAGCCTGCCCAGTGTGTTGGATCTCACTAGCTGTCATTCAAAATTCCGTCGCCGGCCAGACCAAGCCTTTATTGGGCTGATGCAGGGACTGGCGGAGATAGCCTTGCATAAGGAGATAGTGGATTATACGATTGAAACGGTACACTTTTCTTTTCTTTTCTTTTTTTCGGTTCCGATGTGTGCAAACTATACTCCTAGAACACAGTTGAAACTGCCGAAACTCTACGATATTATTGACTCGCTTCGGGGTTGTCGAGTTGATGTCCTGGTGCGGGCAGTCTCCGGACCCGTATCGTTGGTAGATATACGCGGTACGGTATTATGCTATGGTATATTAACCACACCCCCTGTCACGGGCGGTACTGTGCTTTAAAAGCCATCTCGCTGCCCGGGTTGTTCTCGCAACCCTCGGGTCCTGGGCTTGGACCGGTGAGCGCATCGCGGGGTTGGTTTGGTAGGGCCTAGCTTTGGTCCGGGAATGCCTCATCCGAGATCACTCGTATTAATTTACTGCACACTAACCTGTATTCTCCAACTCGCGCGGGGACTATAAGTATAGATTAGTGGAGAGCGGGAAAGTGCTCGTGTCATACTTGACCATTCATAAAGAATACTTTATGAATCGCCAAGTACTTGTGACTTACGATCTCGTTCAGGGCACCGCGGGTGCCACGGGTCCCCCCCTCGTAAATCTACCGGATCCGTCGAATTACGCCTTTGGTGTCACAGTTCCCAGCAAGGTTCCCGTCAAGAACCATTTCAGTACGTCTGGGCTAGTTATACAGATCTCGTTGTATAGATCCTGCGTAACACTTACATCTCTAACGCTTGCGATCCTTCAGCTATCATTCAAGCCTCCCGACCCCCCCGCTTATGTTGTGACAATGCGGGTACAACAGAGGCTCACTTGGCTTCCACCAGAGATCGCTCACGAGACAATCCGAATGGAAGATAATTTTCAAACACAGATTACCTACCAACACAGCGCCTGATAATGACCAGGCGTAAGGGCGTGACGAGCCGGAAAATGCGGTGCATCGGAAAGGAAGAAATCCCGAGCAACTGCTGTATTTCCCTTTGAAAAATACACCACCGATACCACCCACGATATATTACAACTCCAACCCAGATATAGTCTAGCTCGTAGACACAAGAACATAAACCATGATATTTTACATTTGATATTAGCAGTTAGCTTTTATTCCCCTTCCTCCTCCTCTTCTTCTTCCGCTCCCCACTCTCCACCCCTCTGATATCTACGTTGGATTCCTTCTCCTCCGCGATACCAATAGGCTTCCAGTCAGCTGGCATCTTAACTCCTTCCTCGTCGCCAAAAGTCTCCTTCCTCCACTCTCTCAGCCGCTTCTTTTTTCCGTAACGCTTTTTATCTTTCTTTTTTTTCTCGGGTTCCCGGAACGTCGCGAGCTTTTTGAGCCCAACAAAGGAGTTGAGGTCTGCGTCTTCCGCGGCAAGGATATCCAGGGACGTTAAGCCATATGATTCGGGGGTAGTTTCTCGATAACGAAAGGTTGTCTTAAGACTATTAGAATGGATCTGTACAGATTAGAAGCTGAAGCTGGGGAAATACGAGGGGGAAATGCTTACTTGGTCTTCGAAATCGTAGTTTTCTTCAACGTATTGCTCCAATTTACGTTTGAGGTCCCTTTCTTTCTGTTTCTTTTTGCGCTCTTCTTTTTGAAGGGACCCTCTGTCTCTAGATTTCCTGTCTGTTTGAGCATCTCCGCCGACTACCTCATCTCCTTCGGAGGTTCCCGAGTGGGCCTCCCCTCCCTCATCTTCGAGGTCGAGTTTGACATCATATTCAGGATCAGAGGCTATGTCACCGATGTCGATTTCGTCGTCAAACTTTGGCTTCTTTAATTTGCCCACATCAGCCTCATAGTAGCTACTTCCAAACTTCTCGGCCATCCACTCTTCCCATTGTTCATCGCTCCAGTCACCCTCTAAAAGGTTATCCAGGACCTCCGCTTCAACTCCATTGTCATCTCCATCGTCATCCAGTCCAGCTGCCTCCCGGATCATCCTGAATTTCTCCATTAATTCCTCCGTTTTGAGCTTCCGTAGTCTACCCCTCTCTTTCTTCCGAAGCTCCTTCTCTGCTTGTTTCTTTTCGCGTTTCTTTTCCCGTGCCTTCTTCCTTCCAGATATCTCTTCCCGCCTCACAGTATTGGCTGAAATAGTATCACGACCATAGGTCATTAATTTACCTCTAATATTAGCATCGGGATCCTCGAAACGAAAGTTGTAGGCTTTTTCGAATTCCTCTATACGGTCCTCCTCCCCCGAGTCATCATCCTCAAGTGGAATGAACCCAGTCGGTTTAGTCCATGCACGAGATTGGAAGAAGCGTGTGAGGTATTCTTCAGGGTTGTTTGGATCAGCAGTGGCTGGGTCGGGGATGTCCATAACAGGTTCGAGTTTCTCAGATCGCCTTTTCTTGACCAGAAAACCTGCGTCAGCGTCATCGGTATCAGAATCAGGTTCGCCTGCAGCCGCTTGGTGCATTTCAAGAACGACGGTGCGCTTGAGATCTTCCTGCTCCTGTAAGTAAGTCATAGGAGTATCTTCATCGCCGGCAGTCCCAGCAAGAAGGTTTTTGCGATGATAATCCTTTAAAAACATTGGCCTCTCCTTCTCACTTTCAACTCCCTCTTTACCATCCGCATCTTCCTCTCCTTCAATGGCTGAGAAGAAGGTTGTCTTTCCATCATATATTTTCGGGTCTTTTTTTCGAATTGCCTCGATTGTTGCTGCAATCTCTTGATCCAGGTGTTCTGTTGCTAGTACTGCTGTATCGTCCTCCTCCTCCTCCTCCGAGTCTTCCTCCTCCTCTTCTAGGGCCTGTTTGCCATATTTTTCTTGCACTGCAAATTGTTAGCGATATTTAGATGGTGGTGAGATAGTGGGGTAGTGGGACAGGAATGGTGAGGGTGAAACATACAGCGATGGAGCTCCTCGCGCTTCTTGTTGTGTTCGAACCGTCTTGCATACTCTTTATTAATCCTGAGCTTGTGGCCACCCTCCCCGTCAGGCAGTTCGGCCGCAGAATGGTACTCTTGGGTGTCTCCAGAGTCTGAATCTTCGGAATCAGAAAGGACAATCTTCCGCCAGTGCTGGGGTTCGGAGGAAGCAGGATTCTCAGAGAGTAATTGAAAAGAAGGATCCGACTTATCCTTCTTTGGACGAGGCATGGTTATAGCAAGAGATTTTGTCGCCGAAAAAAGAAGAAACCGACCACGGCTTTGCTCGATAACTTTAGTTGGACTGGACTCAAAGAAAAGAAAAATGTCTGCTGTCTAACGCCAAGACATATCTGCTGACTCATTGTTGAGCCTCAGAGGACGCGAAACTTCGGAGGTCCCTCTTATGTGCCCTCTATTTAGCTGCTCTCCTCTCTTCCTCATCTCTCCCACCAGGGTACACACAACTAGCCTCCGCCGAGAGTCCATTCTCTGCCGCAACCGGTAGCTTTTCCTCGTCATGAACAAAGCTCTTGAATCGACCCTTTCGGGTCTAATCCCATCACTTGTTGGGCCAGTGCCGTCGGAGCTCATAGATCTATCCGCGTCACTCATCACCCAGTCCCGCAATCGAATCAGCAGTTTAAAACCCGCAGAGGAGACAACAAGAGACTATGTTTGTGCCCACATAGCGTGTGATAGGTATTCTCACTCCTCTTGTTTTTCATGAAATAGGCCCATAACTCTAACTATGCCGGATAGATTGCGAAAGAAGCTTGATCTTCCAGCCATCGAGCCCCGTCCACCACTAGCCAAAAAAGCCTATGGTGCCCTTTATAACCAATTCCATAAAGCCTTGACAACCGTCTCCTTTCGCTCCCAGCAAGTCGCCCCACAAGCTCCTCTGGAAATCCCCTCTACCGTTCCTTCCATTTCTACACCGGCCGCTGGTAGCTCAAACCTTTCGTCCGTCGATCCAGAGATTAAAGCTCATGTCGTTACACTTTGCCGCGCTTTGGGTTGCCCTTCTGCTGGAATTCACATCATTTCTGGGACTATTGCGACGCTAAAGGTTGCACCAGATGACAAATTCCCTCGCAGAAAGAATTATGCTCTTCCTATCATCACCGCCGCCGCTCTGCTCATCATCGAGAAGCTCCTTCCTGAAGGAAAGACTATCACTGTCGGTTCCGCCGGAAAATGGAGACGCGGTGAAGGTTACTGTATGAAGCGTGATGGTGTAATGAACGCCCTAGGGAGTGTTGGTGAGGATGGATTCACAAAGGAGGATACAGATGGCTGGGTCAAGGATCTATCCATGATGGGAATCAAAGAGCTCGAATGGTTGAAGAACGTTCCCGATCAGGGCGGTATCAAGAAACGCAAGGCCGCAGCTGCTAATGAGGAGGACTTACAGCTCCAAGCCGAGATCTTGGCTGGGAAAGCCGCCAACGCTCCAGCCCGGAAAAAGGCTGTCCCGAAGAGCAAATTGGGCGCTAGCTCAGCTCCGGTGGAAAAGAAGAGGGAGGTTGCGTTTGCTCCTGCGCCTGTTGCTCCAATGGCTGTCAGAAACCTGAGAGCTCGGGCTAGGACAGGGACTAAAGTCAAGGAGAAGGAAGAGAGTGGGATTGGCACTATGATGCAGGACAAAGTTGACTATCTGAACCCCAAAAGGAGAAAGCAATTTGCAGGATGGAAGGAAGATATGCTGGGGAGATGCACAGAGGTTGAGAAAGAAGCCCCGGGTCACAGCCAAGGACAGGGACAGCCTGTACCGGTATAATCAATGGCTTTCTAAAATTGCATTTGTACAACAGTTGTCGCCGTAGGGAGATTGATATACACGAAGGGATTCGATGATGGCGTTTGGGAGCAAATGAACATGAAGGAAATTGGGTGGACTAGCTTGTATTTTCTATTAGGACTCTGGCTCTTTCACTCCTTTTTTGCTTTTAACAGATACAATGGGGTCGGCGGATTGGTCTACATATTTAATATGGTATGGGGTTCTTCTATCTTCAGCCACCATAATAAACATTTGCTTCATACTTGTTCTCCAGCGCATTGGTTCACCCTGACAACCCCGCTATGCCCTGATACATGTTAAACCGATCGTAGTTCCCACCGCATCATACCGCACCCTCCCCCCTTATCCCTGTGTTCGGGTTCTACACGCCTGTAACCCGTATATCCCGAGGCATTTCCATCTAGTGAATCTTGCGGAGCCTGTTGTGGTTGAGGGCGATTTGGTCATCAACGCGATCACTCTGTTTCGGCGGGTCAATGCTGTTTCAATCGATTGGATAGGATAACAAAAATACCTTCTTCATGATCTTGTCGATCTGCCGGTTCTGTCTATCAACCTCTCCCCTAGTAGCCAAAGCTACTCCTTTCAACTGCCCAGTAATAGCTCCCAGCCGATCCAAATTGGCATCAATCTTATCCTCCATAGCGTCATCGTCCGAGTCTGCTTCGAATTGAAACCGGGACCTCTCAGCAAGACTTGATTTCCCCTTGCTCTCGACGCGCCCATTTGTTGTATTGAGGGCCCTCCCGACCACGTTTTTGCTTTCATATCCAAACTCCCTAGTGCTATTTCTTTCCTCCCTGTCAAGCTGCTGGCGGGCAACAATAGCATCCTCCTCCTCCTTGGTGCGGCGTGAAGATCGATTCGTGAAACGGGGAACAAACATACTACCGTTAAGACCCTTAAGTTCCCGTGCCCTCTCCCCTGCAATTTGATTCTGTTGATGTGCTTTGTTGAGATTCTGCTCGGTATGGGATAACTGCTCGCCCTGGGTGCCGAGACGACCGAGTGTGGCCAAGCCGCTGTTCAGCGCAGCGTCAGCAGCATACAACGCATTTTCGGTCGATTTCACAGTTTCTTGTTTGGTAAATCTAATTGAGGTCTTGGCTTCTTTAATACTCTCCTCCTCGCTATCATATCCCTGAGTTTCCTGACTAGCGCCTGACTGACCATAGCCCGAAGGTTTCTCCTGACGCTGCGGTTGCTGCCCGTACCCGTAGTTGTTATCCTCACGGAGGCGGCCGTCGTTGCTGCCGTAGCGGGGAGCGTAGGGATTTTGGGCGGCGTGGGAAGAACCACCGTATCCATTGTCGCCACGGCTACTGTAGCTAGGAGGAGGAGCTCCGCCGTATCCGGACTCAGCGCCCCGAGAAGCGTTGCCGAAGTTCGAAGGTGGACCTTGTGGGGTCCGGTTGCCAAAGAGGCTGCTACGGGTCGCTTCGTCGTCCTCCAGAGCTGCTTTCTTTTTGAAAAAGCGTGACATTTTAGGGAAACGGGGGGGTTTTTTTTGTTTTTTTTTGCGAGCGCAAGATGTGATTTTCGATCGATGGGTAGCAATATTCTGCGTGAGATGGGGAAGTTCCCTTCGAGAGGAGAATACAGTCAGTATTTAAAGAAGCCGGAGGGGGAGAGCTGACAGCAGAGGCTTGGCCTGGAGAAGTTACGCACCCGCATACAATGTCATGGCGAAGGCTTGGCGGGACCGGGGGGGCCTTGCCAGAAGAAACATGAGGAGAGGTGAGAACCGGGGGTGAGGAGGGCTCGAGGTCGCGCGACATGATAAATTTCTTAGCCAATGACTCTGCTTGGTTGTGCGGGCGAAGTATGATACCGTACCGATACGTTAAAATAAGATTTCTGTCCTATTATAGCTTTGTCCCGAAATCGTAATAAAGCGCCATAGTCTAACTCTCCACGGCCAGGACTAAGCCTTCTAGGGCTCCGATTTTGACCCGTTTGTAAGTTTCACCTCAGCCGCTTCTTATTTCAACGTAAAAGTGACGGGCGGCATGCGGGCAGTGTTGGGGGCAACAGAGGGACAACACAGGTCGTTTGCCAAGACACTTTCTTGTGTATCACAATAGTATTGTTCGTTGAGCCTCAGGTGTTATTCTGATTTTTGTGGTTTCTCTGGACCCCTTCAGACATTCCGGGGGTGGGCTCATAAACGCGAGCCCCAAGTCCCTCGCTGATTTTCATCACCGTCCAACGCCCGATTTAACCATGCAAAGCCAACTTCTGGTATCATACGAGTAGACTACAGTACTTGGAGCGAGAAAAAGTATCCCGGTGCGCATACAAGAATTTCGAAAAACCTTGGCCGCGGAGAGCGATTGCAACACATTGTCTGGTCACCCGAATACTTATTCTCACTCCAAGTGCGAGTACCGTGGGGTAGGGGCAATTCGCCGTGGGTGCGGCTGTGCGACCCAAAGGGCTACGAGAATAATACTAGTGTCGCAGAGCCGCATTTTTACCCTTTTTCTTCTTCCGTTGCACGAATCTCTTTCGACACTTTCAATGCAAACGATGCCAGAACCAGCAAACTTCGCGGAGCTTGGAATTGAAAGATGGCTTGCCAATTCATTAGGCGCGATGGCGATACGAAAACCGACACCGATCCAGGCCGCTTGTATTGGGCCCATTCTTGAAGGCATTTGCCCGCTCCATCCCCCACCGCCCGGAAAACACCGCTAACAGGAGTGTAGGGAAGGATTGCATCGGAGGGTCACAAACAGGTTCAGGAAAGACTGTTGCATTTGCAGCGCCCATATTACAGATGTGGGCTGAGGACCCATTTGGCGTTTTTGCGCTCATTTTGACCCCGACCAGGTATTGACCTTTCCGGTGGAGATATAAGCGACGAGAGGTAGAACCTAAGAAAACTTTTAGAGAACTGGCCCTTCAGATCGCCGAACAATTCAAAGCTCTCGGAGCGCCACAGAATCTGAAGGTTTGCTTGTTAATCGGCGGAGCAGACATGAACGAGCAAGCGTTATCACTAGCCACTCGTCCACACATTGTCATCGCTACCCCGGGTCGTCTGGCAGATCATATTCGCTCTTCTGGGGAGGACACAATATGTGGGCTCAGAAGGACAAGAGTGGTGGTTCTTGATGAGGCAGATAGAATTCTTAGCGAGACCTTCGCGGAGGATATTGATGAGTGTTTAGGCGTTGTTCCAAAGTCTGGGGTTTCTGGGAGACAGACATTACTGTTCACTGCTACCGTAACACCGGAGGTAAGGGCATTAAAGGAAATGGAGGGAACAAATGGCCGGCGGGGGGTGTTCATTTGCGAGGTTGATACCGATAAGTATGTTTCAACCCGTCACTGACTCCATGCAGGCGGACTTACCTAAACGGCACTGCCAGATTAGCCATCCCCCCAAGCCTCTCTCAGAAATACCTCCTCCTCGTCCCCCACACCCGCGAGGCCTACCTCCACACTCTCCTAACTACTCCTCTTAATGAAAATAAGTCTGTAGTGATTTTTACAAACAGAACTCATACTGCAAACCTCTTAACCCACACTCTTAAACAACTATCCCACCGCGTAACACCACTGCACAGCGAACTTCCTCAAAGAGAACGAATTGACTCGCTCGGCCGTTTTCGCGCCGAGGCGGCACGTATTTTGGTTGCGACAGACGTTGCTTCTCGTGGTCTCGACATACCAGCGGTCGAACTAGTTGTCAACTTCGATGTTCCAAGGGATCCGGACGATTATGTGCACAGGGTTGGCCGAACAGCGAGAGCTGGGAGAGGTGGCGAGGCAATTACTTTTATCACCCAGCATGACATCTTGCTTATCGAGGCAATCGAGAAGAGGACTGGTAGAAAGCTCGAGAAGTACATTGATGAGCCGGGCGTTAGTTTGGAGGGAAGGGTTGTTAGAGAGATGCTTCAGCAAGTTAGTGAGAAGAAACGTGCCGCAGTTATGGCAGTGGAAGAGGGGAAAAACGAGTACGGGAAGAGGAAGAGGAAGCTACAGAATAAGGTGAACAAGCTGGGCAGCAAGAGAAAGAAGGATGCCCCCTAGCGGTGTCATATCTCAGTTCTTGATGTTTAGATTGTTCGTGCCATTGTGTTTTGGATTTCCAGTTAATTCTCAGTAATTACAATAAAATCCCAAAATTGGGAGAAGTGGATCCTCAATCACATCTTAAAAGGGAGGGATGTATTTGAGTAAGACAGCTGCCCAAATTTACATTACACAAGTAACACATGCGTGTCCCCACTAAGTAGAATTCCCGCCTCAAATGCCACCTTGGGAACCAGTGCTTCTTCTTTCCACGACGGTTGACAGAGCACGATAGTCAATGAGGGGCGACTACGGCGGATGAAATGTAGGGTAGATGCAAAAAAAAAGACCCCTGCAGGTATGTATTATACTCGAGTACAGTAGTGGGGTTGGCAAGACTGGTTGGTTGATCATTGCTATGCTATCATTGCGAGTAGACCACGGTAGTCTATGTACAGTGCTCAGTACCGGTACTCGAGTATCGAGTACTCGGGGGTGGACGTTAGTGATGGGGGTTTGAAGTCTCCGTGCTCATTACCGTCGAGAGTAAAAAAAAAAGTGCCTTAATTCGGTAAGTATACGGTACGAGTAGTGCTAGGAAGAGTACCGGTATGATACCGGTAAAAGGCTTCGACTTCTCGAACCCTGTCCACTCCCGAGTGCCGTACCGTATGATACTTACCGTATGGTACAGTACTCGTACTCTGAGCCCAAGTAGTGGGTGCGGGGTTAGGGTTCAGGGCGACAACATCGACTCAACCATAGCTTGACTCTCCACCTCCTGCTCGAGAATTGGGCACCAACTGCAGTCCTCTTCATCGCCCGCCCGATCCCCTACCGACCCGCCAGCCTCCAGTCGCGAGCCAGGAACACACCACAAATGGTGAATCTCCCCTCCACCTCTCCTGCAAATAATTGACAATGCTTAGTCTCAATCCCTCCGCCCATATCTGAAATGCGTCCGCTCCTCCCTGACCGCCGCAATAACGCTCAGCAACTTCGCCAGCCAAACCGCGGAGCGTCACAACGTTCCGGAAATCGAAGCTGCGAAATCTCCCGAGGTTCTCCTGAACCCGCTCACCGTATCTCGAAATGAGAACGAGCGTGTGTTGATAGAGCCCAGCGTGAATTCTATCCGCGTGAGCATCAAGATCAAGCAAGCGGATGAGATCGAACATATCCTGGTGCACAAATTCACCAGGTTCTTGACTCAGAGAGCTGAGAATTTCTTCATTTTGAGGAGGAAGGCGGTGAAGGTGCGTTTGGGATGCTGATGGCCGTTTGGGAAATATCGACTCTTACAATCTCAGGGATACGACATCTCCTTCTTGATCACGAATTTCCATACGGAGGATATGCTCAAGCATAAGCTGGTGGACTTTATTATACATTTCATGGAGGAGGTTGATAAGGAGATATCAGAGATGAAATTATTCGTACGAGTCCTTGTCAATCACTCACTGGCTACACACTAACTGCTGCGTAGTTGAATGCGAGAGCCCGTTTCGTCGCCGAAGCCTTTTTGACCCCGGTGGGTTTCCTCTTTGTTCGCGTTGGATGGCCACTGACAGTGCAACAGTTTGACTAAATGGGAGCACTCGTACCAGGCAAGGAAGTATCCAAAAACGGGGGTCGTGAGTTTGTATGGGCGCTCAGATACGCACGGATTTTTTTGCCATATGTTTGACGAATCCCCATTTTCGCGTACCTCTTGCCTGCTACGAGTACAAAAGCTGCTTCATTATTGTTATTCTCTCCTGTCTACAAAGTGACTGGCGGGGTAACTGTAGCAAAGGGGCTTTCCGCCCCAGAATTGCGGAAACAAAAAAAAACAATAAATCATTACCATTCCATCAATCAATGCTGATACGAGAGACTATCACCCTCCCATCGGCCATACAAATTACTGTCTTCAGTACATCGCGGAAAAGAAAAAAAAGAGAGCAACAACGGCGCAATCTAGGCAATGATACAGCAGGAGTTTTGCTTCTTGGCCTGCATTTTCCCGTCATATCAATTAGCGCCCACTCTTAATACCCTGAAAATATGGGATGACTGTACCTGTTTGTAGAACATTTTAGAGGCAGAACTTAGCCCTTCACTTCTTTGTACCAAGCTATCAATCTTCTCCCCACGTTCGAGGACACTTTCAATAGTTTTATGTAGGACAATCTTCGTTTCGTCAAGTTCCTGCTGAATCCTCATAATACTATCCGCCTGCTTGGGATCTTGATACTTGACGATATATTCCCCAAGAACTGGTAATTCCAACTGAGGGGTGCCCTCCGCCCACTTAGAGCGAGGGTGCAATGTGAGAAAGTCGTCGACGACCTGAGACAAAAGCTTGTGTGCAACAAGCTTCGGGTACTCGTGGTCGGAGATAATCACCGCAGCTATCCCTTCTGAACGACCGTATGCGTGGAAGGTATACGCTGTCACCTAGTCAGCAAACGTCGGTGGAAGCCTACGAGCACGGGGAAGCCTGAACCGTACATTGTTCCTCGATATCCTGGCGAGAGGCAGGCCCGGTACGTTCCGCGACAGTACCCGAAAACATCGTTAGAAATTCGGAGACCGGGGTTCGCTGGAAAAAGGAGAACGAGCTAAGCTCCTTCGCCGATACCAGCTCAAGGGCTGGCTTAGGTGTGTTCCGAACGATCTAGGGGCTTGGTTAGCTAGGCACTCTTTCTTTCTTTCTTTCTTTTCTAGGTTAGGAGGTTTAAGTACGCCGATGTAGTAGATTTTCATCGCTCAGGATTAATGCGTTCTTTCTCTGGGGGTAAGAGCGGTCCCAAGATTTGTGGTGTTGAGAAAGTTGGTGGATAGCGAGGAAGCCGAAGGTTGGTTAGGGATCTTGGTGCTCTCTGCTCCTTAATAGATGGCTTTTGGACATAACTTACTCGAGCACTCGAAGCACAGCGCTAATACGAGGACAGCCCCCACCAACAAAACTGGGTGGGCGACGAATAGGGATCAGTAACAGGTACTTTTTTTGTTACCCTACTGTAAACTTTGACGATTTCCCTCTTTGCTGACCAAATACCGTAATTCTGGGGAAACTCTAACAGCCATTATTCTCTATATGGCAGTCACTATACCCAAAAAAAGAGCAGTTACCACAGGACTAGGTTTTGAGAGGACTAGCCCCCTCGAGAAGTATAGCGGCGAGCCAAGCTACACAGAATTCGTAGTATTGCAGTAAAATCTCAGCAGATCCTTGGGGTCAGAAACGTCCACATACAATACCATAAAAACTCGAATAGAAGATAAATGTGCTAGGACGTTGGAATTCCCTTTCTCGGCTAAGCGAGGGGAAAACACTCAGACTCAGCCATCAGCTATTATAAGACAAAACAGAGGGAAGACGCAGCACCTTACTAGGAGGGGCAGGTACCGTACAACGTCCTCGCACTTTTATCATCTACTCGAGTATTTGAGTTTTTACGGTACTCGAGTGAGTTACTCGAGAATAACGGTATTGGCAGGGTCGCCATCAGAAGACCTCAGCCATACCTCCAAGCCAAATCCCTCTGGCCTTCGAGCTGAAATTCCGTGAGATTCAGCACACGAATGAAGGGATCGGGAGACAATAAGTACTCGGGTACAGTAGAGTACCGGGACTGGCACGACCGAGTTGAAGTTGGGCATCTAAGGTGGCAATTCTCATATCCAAGTACAAAGTACCGTACGGGCAGTCTATGGGTGCGGTACTCGTGGAGCATTTGCGCAACGAGTTCGGAGGGTGCCCTCTAAAGGTCACTAGAACAGAATTGGACTCCAGCCTTCAGGCACCCGAGTCAATCAATGGCTACCGGTATAAAGGCTGTGCCACCCTGCTACGCGGCTCTCTCTACTCGAGCACCGGTACGGCAGTGTACCTAGCCCTTCGAAGTCCAGTTGCACAAAGACCCAAGTGCCCGTCGAGTCCCGTTTTACGAGAAAATGTTTTAGGGAAAACTGATAGGATGCCCGCCGGAACAAACACGGTGGGAAATAATGCCCTCTTTGACGGAATACCCGTCAGCAGTGGAGTTGGAGGGTCTTAAGTGTGTCGAGTGACTTCCTTGACCCACGGATGAACGTTTCCGGACAAAAAAATGGGACCTTATTATTTCGGTTTCCCTCTTCTCACTGCGGCTTAGCCAAGTTCTGCTGGTAATCAGCTTGTGGGCTGTGGACGCTAGGCTTCGGCCACCTTAAAATATCTTACCTTATTCGAGTCGGAATTGAAGATGTTGCACAACTTTATCAAATAGCCTACCGCTACAACGTGATTCCAATTGCTGTTTTTGAGGATGTTGATAAATAAAGGGTTAGGATCTGATACGATAGGGATCATTAGGGGCTTTGGAAAGAGATTCTTCACGAAATTACCAGAGGAATTATTTTTAATAATTCACTATACCCGGATTTTCCAAGAACTTTCCGTGAAGTACAGTACAGTACAGGTTTTGGTTGACCGGCATCCTCTCAGCAGTTGGATCACTTCTAATGCTTGCTGGTTGTCAGGAGTCTGTCTCCGAGATATAGTTGCCAGTGGCCTGGCAGCCTTGGCGGCACGAGCAGGAGCGTTTTTTTGATGGTTATAGCTCATAAATCAGATATCACTAGAAACCAGTGTCTCCGGCACAATCCCGATATGCCACAATCTTCAACGGGGCACAAGGAAACCCGGTGGGTGACGAACGGGGGCATTTGAATTCGTCAAAGTAGGGTAACTAAAAAAAAAAAAATGATACCCGTGGCCAATCCACGTTCGTCCCATCAGCCGCCCGTTTTCGTCGTGCTCCTGTTGAAGACTGTATCATACCGTTATTGTACTTGATTACAATCATAGTAAAGCCTTTCAACCCTGGGGCCGGATGCCGCTATCCAATTGCCTTCACCCCAGCTCAACTCGGAGATCTAAGATCTTAAGAGTTTCTGTTTAGATACACCTCCCGGTAGCGCGCTGCAGCAACTTCAAAAGCCAATGATTCTCACACGCCGCCCAACAAATTTTGCCTGGCCTACCGGAGCCAAGGCCAGGATAGCGTTGCGATTGCGGAGTACATATAAGGGTCTAAGTGGAGAAGAGGAGGAGCGGATCAAGCAAAAAAGGAAATGGCTCGCAGAGTTCGTTCCGGAGTCGATCCCTCGAAAGAACTGTGTTATATCATCCTCCAGATCTTCGGGACCCGGTGAGAAATTGTCCTCCAAAATTTCGGATCCCGAAACTAATCTTTCCTCCTAAGGCGGGCAGAACGTCAACAAGTACAGATCCAGACCCCGCGCGATGGATGGATCGCTTATTGACTTGGGGTAGGGTGAATTCTAAAGTCACCCTTAAACTAGATTTATCTACCAAGGGCGGCTTTATTCCACCCTTCGTCCTCGAGGAGGTTCTGAAACGGGTGAGGGTATCTCCCCGAGGAGATTTACCAGAGACTTTCTAATCGAATTGTGTAAAACAGTCCAAGTACATCACAAATAATAATGAGATTGTCATTCAGTCGGACTCTTCGAGGAAACAAGCTGAAAATATTGAGAATTGTTACCGCAAGCTGTACACCAGCATCAGGGAGTGCATTCAAGTGCCCGGTGAGACGAGTGAGGATACCAAGAAGCGAATTGAAAAGTTGTACGTTCATCCTACAATACAGAACCTCGGAGAGTTATACTGAACTGAACTTATGTACAGAGAAAAAGCAGGCAAGGAAAAAAGGCTCAGGGAGAAAAAGGCAAATAGCTCGAAAAAGACTTTTAGAAAGGGTGGTAGAGATGAGTATTAGTTTATGGAAACATAACTAAAATGTACTTTTCCTCAAGTAGTTCCCTTTAGAGATCGAGCTTGGGATGCAAGCGCCTGTAGTTTATTGTGGTTGGGATATTTGGAAACCCCCCTTTCTAAAGTTCCCTTGATATCTACACCGTTAATATTGCTTTTCCCACACAACTCCGCGAAATAGAGATATATTTCAGGTGTGATTTCCCCCTGTTCCTCGGCCCACCGGAAGTACTTCAATGCCATTGATGTGGCGACCTTGCGGATATCTGAATCTACCTCCTGGGAGGTCGCTATGTCAACCATAGATTTCACGAAGGACGCATATAGGGGTGCTTTTGCTAGGGCAGTTTTTACAGCCTCAGCCATCCCGGAAATGGCAGCTCGAAGGCGGTCAGGGAAGATTGGATCAGTGGGGTCGGCCCCAACCAGAGGCAGCTTGACACACATGGAGAGTGTTTGAGGAGCTGTAGGGGCGACCTCCTGACTATAAGCAACGACATGCTCAAGGATCTTCACCGCACAGCGCAGGTGACCGAACTGCGCAAAGACGTTGAAAAAATCCTCAGCAAATCTGACGTCGTCCGGAATTTCCTTAATCGCCGAATCGAATATGGCCAATGCAATAGCACCATTGAGAGCGGGATTTGCCTCAACATCTCCCAAAGCCACCGTATCGAGGGAGTGGTCTTTCTTTAAAGAGGGGTCGATATCTTCGGCCGAAATTTGCGGTAACTTTATGTTTCCCTCCTCATCCTCTTCCCCAGCCCCGTATTCGTCCGCCGTGGGTCCGTCAATCCCCAGCAATGCTCTTCTGGCAAGAACCTTCGCAACAAAAACCATCTCCAATTTCGCATACTCAACCCAGAGCACCCTCGAAGCCTTGTTGAACCTCAAACCTCTTTGTAGATAGCTTCTACCTTCCGTGACGTCCATATTATCCTCAATTGCGCATGACGCCGCAAAGATCCAAAATTGCGGCTCAGTAGGATGAAGTCTGAGAACATTCATGAGCGCCTTATTGAGTATCTTTCCCGCCTTCTCCTTCCGGGCGTACTCAATATACTGCATCCACAGCGCCTGATCTCCGTAAAACTTCTGAGTAGCCCGATCCATGATGAAAAATATCCTACGCTGACCCGAGCTCGCATTACGGTTTAGTTTGACACCTAGTCGCTTAATTCGTTTCTTGCGGAGTTGGTCGAGGTTGATTTCGAATTCAAGATAGCGGATGTAATCCTGGGCATTGCAGCCTGAAGCATTGACTCGTAACTCGAATTGATTACGTTTCTTGACCACATCGCTGATCTCTTTCTAGGCATCGTCAGTTTTTGGCGTGAGGAGGAGGCTACAGCACTTACCTCGGTGAAAATCTTCTTCTTTTTGAGTTCTTGAAGCTCAGGAAGCGACTGCTCCATATAGAACCGGGCTTTATCCGCGGCCATGTTGGGTAGTTGCTTGTGGAGTCTGGAGGTTTTCGGAAGGTAAGGTTGAATTAAAGTTTGCGTGAGTTTGTTCTTGGTTCATCTTTTTCTGCCCAGACGTTCCCTGAATGCAAAACTTGGATGGCCACATTACCTAATCGGAAGGTCTTATCGGCATGTGATATCACTCGTGTACTTGTGCAGCGGATACTAAGTCTGTCGAACAGAATGAGGAAGTGGACTCTACACCGTAACGCACAGCACCATATTACCCATGGATTAAGCCTGACGCGGCTTGTGTTATGGCGCACACTAGTAGGCGATAATAACGTGTAGACCTCAGCATTTTGCGTTTCCTATCATACCTAAGGTGAATATGTCTGGCTCTCTAATTTACATTTCTCACCTTTCGTAGAAGTGGGCGATGGCTTGAGCATAGAAATGAAGACAAATTATTGTTTTTCCCTATTTCGCAGAGACACTACTTAATGATTTCAATTTTTGTGAGGATTTCACCTCCGAGTCTCGAAATCTCATTTAATATAGACTTCTTGTTCAGCACCAAAACCTCCTCGCCATTTCCCCTCACCTGTGGAATTGTAGAATATGGGATGTTAACTTTCCATCTCCTTCCACTCTCCGACGAAGGGTTCCAGAGCCCAGCTATTATATTTCCGTCTGTGAAAAAGATGATGGTATCTCCGTAAATACCCTGTTTTGGTCAACATACAATTAGAATATGGGTGAAGGTCGAACAATCAGGTAGAGAATTACATTAAGCTCATCGGCGAAGGTGCCGGGAACGTTCAATCCTAACTTAGCAATGTCTTGAGGAGTGACTTCGGTTTTCCGCAGGTTTTTGAATTTTGTGCTTTTTGAGCGGATACTAGATAGAGTGTATTTAGGCTCGATATGTATCACGAAGTCGTAATCTTTTGTTGAAGAAATGAACATATTCTATACTCTATAGATTAGGTAGCCATTAAGAAAGTAAGGTGGTGGTAGGAAGTAAACCTTAAAACTAGCACCAACGGCAGACCTTGCCAATGTTGTAACCCTTGCTGCAACAACTTTTCTCGGACCAGATTCCGTGAAAGTGGTTCCCGTAGGGTCATACTCGGTAGGGATGACCATAACATGTCTGTTAATGGCAGGGTCAGATCTTCGAATGGCGTCGAAGGTTTCTGAGGTGTTTTTAGCGACTGTACCTATGGTAGCTGGCTCGACGCGCCAATCCCATAGGGAAATAAAGTGCAATGTTTGGAGAAATCCACTCATAACGCTATTCGGTGGAGAGGAAGTAGCAACGAATGTACGGATAGTCATTAATTCAGCAAGCTCCTCCGAAACTTCTCTTGACAAGAGGTGTGTTTGAAACCACCTTTTGAGTAGGCGGATACTAGGGGAAAGGGCTGGGAAGCGATGAGACAACTTCTGTACTTCTTGGGTGTGAAGTGGGCCAACAATGAACCTTCTGCGATATTCTGAGAGTGCCGCAGTTGCTTCATCCCGCTTATTACCTGGAAGATCTTTATTCAAGAGCTGTCGCTCCAGAAGCGTTTGCTCCCGGTCATGATAGATCCGGATCCGGAATGCTGAACCTTCGTAATAGACGACCTCTAGAAATGCCGAGTTCATTGTTGGATAGTCGGTGTTTTCTAACCCAATGCGAGTGACAGTGCCAACCTTTTCTAGAAGCTCGGACATCTTAAGGAGGAATGCGATCTTAGTTTTTTGAATGGCAATTAGATTGTCGGGCCATCGACCGGAACTCTCGAACTGAACAACCACGTCTGCAGGCTGCATTAGCTGACCAGACGAGAGGAGTGGTACTTCCATGCTGGAATATCGCAATGCTGGTGCCGCGGCGGAAACCTGCCGGATAGCTAATGGAAGCCCTTCAAGATCCCTGAGTTCTTTAGTGAGTTTCTCAAAAGCTGCCATGGTGGGCTGAAATAGGCCAACACCGCCACTACCCCCAACCATACTTGCATATTCGTCTCCAATAAATTTGACGTGATTGCCTAACTCGTCACCGAAGTTTTTGACTAGCAGGTATTGAATGATTTGATTATAAATAGATTTTTTCAGATCCCTAGTTCCCCACACTACACTTTCATGTATACTTCCGTCCTTGAAACGACGGAGCTCAGCCTTATCCCCCCAGAAGGCACGATATGAGGTACCGTCCTTATGGCCAGCTGGCGGCCCGTGATCAACAGCACGGTTGCACTGCGCTGCATTGAGCAGGATGCCAGAAATTATTTGCCTGGCCGGTGCAAGACTCTGGTTGATTCTGCTAGCTCTGATCGGTTGACCTGAAGTAGAAGGAAGGGTCAGGTGGATGAGCTCTGTCCTGTCGGTAAGGCCTGTAGATAACATGTCGTACAGCTTTTGAGAGAACGAGAGTAGAGGATCAAGTCCATTGTCTTTGTTTAGGCATTCGGGGATCGGAATATATGCTAGTGCATCGAATTTGCGGCGGGGGTCATCATGCCTGTGCAAGAAAACTTCTTCGAAATGGTCCGATACTGGATCACTCAAGAGCTGTAGTGTTATCTCTGCTTCGTGTTTTAGCTATATAAGTCAGTATTATATCAGCTAGTGAGATTAGACAAAATATACCAGACGATATCCCCACTCTGTCATTTTGAATAGTATGTTCAATCCAATCTTCCCATCAAACACACTAGGTCCTTTAGGCCACCGCACACTCTCTGACTCTTCGTCAAAGAGTAACGGATTCGTGATTAAATCATGGGTGACTAAAAACTGCAACATAGCCTTGAACATCTGATAATTGCTATACCCCTTTGCGAGAACACTATTGCCTTTGCTGCCACCGCCTTTCAGCAGCAACGACATCAATATTGACCATTCAGCATGACCAAATCCTCCTTGATTAATATTGGAACTAAATCCACGTTGCCTAAGCCATGTCCTGCCCAGCAGACAAGCATCCTTGAAAGCCTTAGTTTCGGAGGATATTTCGTGCAGCTGTGCGAGATGTTCGAAGTAATTTGTGTCGGCCAAAATTGAAGAGTTGTATCGGGGGGTTGGTGGGAGTGAGCCGCTGGCTGTGTCTTTCTCAGCAACGGGTCTTACGGCATTTCTGACAGGACGCAGCCTAGAGGCTGGGAAGGTGTTCTTGGGAACAGCAAGAATAATGCGGATGAGGCATTTTGAGGATGTGAAGTCTATTTCACTGCCATCTATGTCTTCCTTAGCTAAACCGCCGAGCATACACCAGGGTTACTCACCACCACTTGGTGCGGCCACGATGATGGGCCTTAGCGGGTCATCATGAAGATCAATATAGGAAAGTTGTAAACCCAAACCAGCGTCCTGGATAGCCCCTGCAACTGTAGCAAGATAATAGGCCCTCTTATGAAAATATCGGTAATTCAAGTAATCTTTCTCCTGGAAAATAGTCTTGTATCGCCAGTTAGTTTCTATTGTCATAGTGAACAGAGTATACACACTGAAGGAATTTGAAGAACTAGGTCAATCGCAAAGCCTTCGTGCTGTTTCGCGACAGTCTTAAGCGCATAACTCCCCGCGATATTCATGTACGCCGGCTTTTCATACGAGAACTTGTACTTGATGTCTGCTCCTGGCCCCGGCTCTGGGAATGGAATATGGATTTTGCGCTTCCGCATTTCTCCCTCAATCTCACCAATCTATGAATAGTTAGCATAACCTAGGAGGCATAAGCGATTTAGGATACGTACAGTGGCGTCTGTCTTGCGCGGGATCTTTTCGATGATATTCTTAAGCTTGTGCAACATCTTTTCTACTGGTAGCATTCTTTTACCATAGTCCACGCGGATTTCAGAGAGCAATTCCTCGGTTTCCATTCGGAAAACGTTGGACTTGGATTCATAGCTCTCGCTAACAGCCCGCGCTTTTTCCTGCTCAGAAGGAGGATGTTTGGGGAGTTTTCTTGCTTTCGATTTCTCCTGAAAGATTCGACCTCCAATGTCGCCCTCCTTGGAAATAACCTCCATTTCTTCTTCTGAAAAGAGTCCACCAATAGTCTCCTTGGCCCCAACTCCCCCATCCTCTTCCTCAATTTCGTCTCGGCGTTTTTTGGTGGCGGGCGCCATTATGATAGTTTCTATTCGTTTTCGTTGTTGATGGACAGCAAGATGTGGGCGGGTCGAATTTTCGGAATAAAAATTAAGTTGGTGGGATAGTATTGTGAGGCAGAGCCGCATGAGGCTCAGTGTCATTTGATCGCCTAATCCTTCCTGGAAAAAGCTTTCAGAACAAATCACCCTGATCAACCCTTCAACAACAAAATGCTCAGCGAACAGGTGGTTATTTCGACTTTCCTGCCAACACCAGGGACTTCTAGTGCCGCAACAGCAGAACCCGCAATTGCCATCTACGATTTACACACATTCTCTCAAACTGCCGTCTTCAAACGATCCACAACCGCTAAGAATTGCCTCGCAATAACAGATTCACATCTGTTTGCTGCACAAAGCGATAAGGCAGTTGTAAACATTTACAGTCGAGAGAAAGTAAATTTAGAGACTACAGTTCCGTTCAAAGAAAGATTCACTGTTCTCGAGGCCGGCAGTGGGGAAATTGTTGCTGGAGGAACTGAAGATGGAAGACTAATGCTTTGGGAGGTTTGTTCAAATGGTTTCCGAGTCCGAGAGAATTCTAATGAGAATAGACTGCATCAGGGCGGTATATATCTACTCAACAAGCTCACCTCCAAAGAATTACCTGCATTGTTTTTGACTGCTCTTCGAACTTCGTTATCACTGGCTCTGCCGACAGTAATGTGTGTGTCTGGTCGATACCCGCTCTCCTTGACATACGTACTGGCGAACGCTCGCCCCTACACATTCTGGATCGACACACTCGAGAGATTACTGCGCTTGCTACTGGGAGAGCGGGAGCTGGGGGGCCTTCTGATGTTCTACTCACTGCTTCTCGGGATCAATCTGTTGCCGCCTGGGACTTCCACACCGGCACCCATCTGCGAACCTACCTCTTCTCTTCGATCCCAACATGCCTTGCCATTGATCCCGTAGACCGAGTATTCTACGCGGGGCTGGAAGACGGAGGAATACAGTGTGTGGACTTCTTCAACCCAACTGATGGGGTGGATGATTCTGGCTCAAATCAGCTATTCACCAGAGAATTTAGGGATATACCCATTGCATTGCCTGAGAAGCGATGGTTTGCTTCTGGAATTGAGAGCGCCATAACCGCTCTGGGTGTGGTTTTTGAAGGAAACTATGTTGTTTCAGGGAATGAAAACGGTGATGTCTACGTCTGGGACGTTGCGACGGGCCATATGTTTCGGAGTCTTGCTAAATTCAAAGGTACCGCTCAGACTTCATAATCGCTGAGATTCGAAGGGATGTGCTCATAGTTACCAGCAAGCATTGCGAGTTTAAAGATTCTTCCTCCAATTGGCTTCATGCCTGTGCATCCAGAAATTCCAGAGCAGAAACATCAACAAACCAACATATCAAAACCTCGCTATGATGCCATTGTATCACCCTCGGTTTCCGACCTCTATGGATACACTGTCTCAACGAAATTGCTCACACCCTCGCTTTCCGGGGTGGTTACCTCTCCGTTGGCGTCTATGCAAGTCAGCTTGTCAAGCTCATTTTCACCGGAAAATGACCTGTGCACACTACAGCAACAGGCAGATGAGATCGCGGCTTATAAACCTGCATTGGCATCAAAAGACAAGACCGAAGCGCTGGAGGCCGAGCTGAGGATCCTGTACGAACAATATGACAAGCTGGCAACACTGCATAATATGACATGGGAGGGCATGGTGAAAGAGGCCCTAGAGTAGATCCCTCGGTCAAAAAATAGTGGCAATTCAGTCTGTCGATATATCATAGCTATATAATAGATTTCTCGACAAGATTGCCCTATTGAGTTGCAGATGTTTACAACTATCCATAGTACTACCCATCGTGAGTGTCAATTGATGGATGATGATGGGTGGCCACTGCTTTCAGATATTATTTCGTATTCCCAATTGACCCCTGCCCTCCCTAAAGAGAGTACTCGAGTATCTTGAAGAGAATATTTATTCCAATGGCGTAAGCTGGGCCGGATCGGGTCCTAGTCAGGAAAATTGAACAAAAAATTGCGCCAAACCCGGATTGAACGGGTGACCTTCAGATTACCCCGAGTATTGTGCCGAAGAGAACTTCAGTCTGACGCTCTCCCAACTGAGCTATTGGCGCTTAATATATAAGTTACATCCAAATAAACATTTCAACAATCAGCGTCACACATCCTCACTCAACCCCGAGATTCAATACCAAAAATGCGGGTGTCCATGGGTGTGACAGTTACCGCAAGGATCCTTCTATAATGTGAAACAGTTGAGTGCTTGAAATACAAGGTGCAATTTTCTCCTTTTTTCACCTTCCCCGTAGAGAAAGTGTGAGAGACTTTGGGGTGGTGCACAGTATGATACTGTCGTAGACGTCTATTGCAATGTATCATTTGCGTACGAAAACCGTTGTCTGGGCGGGTACAAGCACCACGAGGCCGCATGGAAAGCACTGATAACTGCTCCATCCTAGTTGGGCGGAGAGATCCGAAGGGTTATATCCGATAAAAAGAAATCTTTGTGATTTTAATTTTTCCAGTGATGGGTTTTGGCCTAGACTATCTTCCTCGGGAATGCATTGGACATTACCCGGCTTGCAGTACTTCAATCTGGGTACCGCAATTCTCACACCGCCGCTCGAGATATATTCGGCGCCAGTGGCTTTTCACGCGCCAACTCCACCATCAGATACGACAACCGTGTAAAAGCTTGATGGCCCATCTAGCGGATGCGAAAGCGCTTCTCGACAATCGAGGTCACTACACCGGTCAAACCTTCCATGGCGTCAATCCGCTTCTGCTTGTCGAAAAGATTATCCGCGAGCGTATCTTCGAGAGCCTGTACTGGAAGGAGCAAGCATTCGGCCTGAATGGTGGGACTGTCACCCCCCAGTGTTTATACGAACATACCGTTTTCCGCCCTTGCTAATTTTTCGGTGTAGCTGCGACATTGCTCGATAGAGCGGTCGAGTTAACGTACATTGGTGGGCAGTACTCCAACCAACGGCCTACGCCATTCCTTTGCCTCATCTTCAAGCTCCTGCAACTCCAACCTAGCCGCGAGATAATATTAGTCTATCTTAATGACCCTGACTTCAAATACCTTCGTGCGCTCGCGGCGTTCTACATACGGTTGACGTGGAGTGCTGTGGATATTTACCGAACATTGGAGCCCATTATGGGGGATTATAGAAAGCTGAGGGTTCGTGGCATGGGCGGCTGGAGGATGACCTACGTTGATGAATTCATCGATGAGCTCTTGACCAAGGAAAGGGTCTGTGATATCGCGCTACCACACATCAAGACACGGGCGATTCTTGAGGATGCCGATGAGTTGGAGCCGAGGGAGAGCTTGCTTGGAAGTGAAGTTGAAAGTGAAGGGGAGAGCGATGCCGAGGGGGACAAGGGAACTGATAGTGGGGACGAATGACTCGGCGACACTAGATTTTCTTTTTCTTCTCTCTTTTTTTTTGTGGTGTTGGGTGCTTTAACATCCGGGTTTTCAAGTGGTGGTATGTGACTGCAATAATTAATGACCTCTCTTTGGATAACTACCGGTACCTATACCTGTATTTGAGATACGCGGGTATGTGGGATTAGAATAATATTATACCATATTTCGAACCACCTGTTACTCTCACGTCCTCAATCTATTGTCTTTCTAGCGCATGATGTTAGGCAATTTATTCGCTACCTTCATCTAATTTTACCACTTTTTTTCCTTGGAGTGGTCGTGCAAGTATCACATACCTGTCCTTCCCGTAATAGTCTTCCGGGCCTGAGCTAAGTTAGATACATCCTATAAACTCCTAAAATATGCACTAGTGGTGGCTTCCTAAACGTGTCTTGATTTACATCTTTTTCCTTTCTTCTTGGAGGATCTTAGCCCCATCAATCACCCCCAACGCTCCTCGTCTCCAGACTTCCCACTCCCACCTCACAATATCAACTTCTGTGCATAAATCTTTGACATAACCTACCCCCCCTATCCACATAATTAATTCCCAGAGCCTTCTTCCGCCCGTAATCCAGTCAAACATTCCACCTTTACCGCCCAAATCGGTGACCCTCATCCAAGCCGTAGCCAAAAACCAGACCACTGCGAACAGCGCGCCGACGAAATACCCACACGCAACCTGTCCGGCCGTATGGTAGGACAAGTAAATTCTGCTCAGCGCTACTGTTGCCGATACAGCCAAAATTCCGCCGCTGAGTGCCCATCGAACAACCGGACTAAACCCCTTCGACCGGCGATGGATCCAAAGCGAAAAATACACGGCGAAGAAGGCCATAAATTGGGCGTGAGAAGAGGGCATTCCGTACCCCTTTCCATACATCTCTGATTGTAGTCATACTCGTTAGCTTCGTCGAATATAGGGGTAGAGGGTGAAACGTTTTGGTCGGCCCTGTTTGAAGTATCTTTTGAGTGCCCAGTTCACTGCCTCACAGGATAACTGCCCCGCAAACATAAGTAGGACTTCTATTTCGCGCTGGGCGATTACCAGTGTCGCGTAAGAGACACCGAGAGCTTGTGGGAGGAGGGCTAGCCATGCGCATAATAGTGATAGAGGATCGTCGGGGTTCTGGTGTTGGTCGCAGTTAGCTAGTAAATAGGGAGCAACCGTGAAGAGAAATGTACGAACGTAGTAAACATGGGAAAAGCTGAGGGAAGCAAGGGGGGGTTCGAAATGTTCTCCGGCCATTATGCAGGAGGTTCAGCGGGGTGGGGTGCTGACGATTTATGAAGAAGTTTGTGCGCTCGAGCTTGGGTTCGGGGGTGATGCGCTGCTGGCTGGAGTATCATACCGGTAACTGAAGGTTTAGCGACATGGGTTAGGGTTTTTCCGGAGCGAGTGAGGCGAGGTGATGATTTTGTACATCCCATTGATATCTCGTAGCACACAAATCCTGGTCCGAGATTACTCGTGAATTAATTTTCGGGTTTGCCACGTTTACGATCCACGGAGTACCGTATTCATGATTAGGTCTGCGATGAGCTGAGTTACTGAAGGGACAGCTAAATGTTTTATATTCTCTCTCCTTATTTATCATTCACTTCCTCTGGTAGGCTCACAATCCCTTCCCCGCCAACCCAGGTAAGAATAGCAACTCCCTCAACGTGGTGTGTTTGCGGAAAGAAGTCGAATCCGCGAATTTCATCAATTCTATAGCCACTACCCTCCCCACTAAGTATATACCCCAGGTCCCTCGCTTGAGTATGCACATTGCAGCTAACGTAAACCACCCTCTTCGGTTTAAATTCCAGGAGTTGGTCTAGAAACAGCTTATCACAACCCTTTCTTGGAGGATCGATGATGACGCTCGTTTCGGTGCCAGGGAAGTCTATTGATTCGAAAATCGTTTCTGCGTTGCCGGCTATAAAGCGGGCGTTTTCAATGTTGTTTGCAGCTGCGTTGGAACTTGCATAAGCAATGCTGTCGGCTGCGATGTCCACCCCAATTACGCTTGTTAGGTCTTTGCCACAGAGGATTGTAAAGAGGCCGCTTCCGCAATAGGCATCTACTAAGTACTTCGGAGGTGTGGAAATAGTAGTTCTAGTACCGTCGGGAGAGGTGGTGAGTACTGGGTAGTGTAGTTTCGAGCGAACATAATCCGTGAACTTTGTTTATTAGTATATATCGAACGACCCAGTGGAATAACACAATTATGATCAATTGTGGGAAACATACAGCGGGTAGTATAGAGTTATTATTCTGGAAGAAAGCTCCAGCTGGATTTACAAACTTGTAATCCCCGATGTATTCCGTAGTTTGAGCATTGTTGTCCGTGATACATTCCTTCTCCTCAACCCATTCCGTATTTCCTTCTTCACCTTCCCCTCTTAACCTCCTAGTCGTGCTTTCTCGAAGTAGTATGGTAGCGCCGCGTTTGTAAGTATGGAGGTTCTCCTCTACATACTTCCTAGCAGTTTTGATCCCTTTCCTCAAAATATCCGTTCCGATTGGGCAATCTTCAATATCCAACACTTGTCTCCGACCCTTGATCATGAAGCCAATATCTGGTATCGGGTCCCCGGCTTTAAATCCTCCTTTACGCGGGCCATCAAAGTGCGGTGTCAACTTTGTCCGATAGCCGTACTGTAATGGGCTTCCGACCGTATCCTCAATACCTGGCAGCAGCTTGGGATCAAGATTAGAAAAGTTGTCGTAAGCCTTCTGAATCACGTTTCGTTTATGTTCCAATTGCTTGGCGTACGGAAGCATTTGGAACTGACAACCAGAACAGGTGCTGAAGTACTTGCAGCCAATGAGCGAATCATCACGATCCTGCGAGGGACTCTTTACAGAGAGGAAGTCGGCTATTGAATGGGTAGTCGTGTGTCGGATTACTTTTGCTGTGACAATATCCCCGGGAATAGAGAATGGGACCACGTATATTCGCCCGCTATGCTCTGCTAGCCCATCGCCAGTAGATGAGAGCATGTTTATAGTGAGCTCTATCTCGCTGAATGCCGGAGGGAGATCCTGTTCTGGGCGGAGGGTTTCTGGTCGTGTGAGACCTAAGGTCGACATTAGGGAAGAAATGTCTGTTTGGAGAACCTCATCTGCCCCGCCTTCTTTGACCGGCTTCGGGGCCCTTTGTAACCGGCGGCGTTTTTGGTTTCGTGGAGAGCTTCCGTCATGTTGGCGGCGTTGAGGACGAGCATTTGAGGGGCCCGGAAGTGCCGGGGGCGGGGCAGACATCTTTGACCAAGCCAGAGGTGGGGCGTAAGCGACAGTTGATTTGAAGTATCGAGAAGAGGTTGCAGCAGTCC
Organism: Tuber umbilicatum; assembly: GCA_003313605.1. NCBI lineage: Eukaryota > Fungi > Ascomycota > Pezizomycetes > Pezizales > Tuberaceae > Tuber > Tuber umbilicatum. Next base: position 41,728 of record QLOI01001083.1, read on the forward strand.
TGAGAGGGAAAAATTTAAGGCTTGGAGGCCGGGAAAATGGAAGATATCGTTTGATCATACGCTGGCTGGCGAGGTTTCTCACTTTGTCGCTGTTTGCCAGATTGAGGCCGTGAGCACAAGTTGGACTCACCCTGCACTTTGCTCCTATTTCACAGTTACTGACACAACCCTAAGCCCTAAGACATAATTGTTAAATACTGTGCTCGTAGGCCCTAACGATGCTGTTGGATCAAGGAATCGGACACGCTTTTTCGAACCGGGGGGTTATGGTAAGAACCCCTTCTTCAAACACATGAATTTTCCAATCCCTGTCTGTCTAGTCACCCACGTCTATTCCATACCCGAGTAACAAAACGGTAAACAATGGCATTTGAAGGCAGCTGGAATAAAAGAAACAAATAAAATGATAGGAAAAGGAAGCAAAACGTAGTACAAGGAGTAAATAACTAGTACAAGTACTCCTACAAAACAGCTAAGTTATTCCATAACTGTCGGGTCCCATTCGATTCCGGACACTCCACCGCACTATTTATCAAAACACTAAGAGGAGAGGGGGGATCATTTCACCGATGAACATTGGCTAAGGCATCAGCACTATGCCTACCAATACCCACAAATTGGATACTTAGAATCTCAAGTAGGCGGACATTGTGATAAGTGTTAGTCCAAATGTTAGAATACAGAGTCACAATAGGGTTATTGAGAGTCTGCCCTTATTGGTTACTAGTTCTGGATGATGTACTAAATATTATGGTAGACTGTTCTAAAGTGTATTCAATTCTAAACTAACGGTAAAGGCAGAACTTAAACGTGAAAGCGTCCTGATCCTTCCATTGATCGCCGCTACTATCTCCGTGCCTCCACGCATGCCCTAATTTCTCCGCAAACTCCCGTGATAGCGGAGGAAAGACATATGAACCGGTACCGGTATTCTTTCCCCCCATTTTCCGACACCTGATAGTGATAGTGGAGGGAGTCGTCGTTTGTTCGAGCACCTAGCGCCTCAGAGGGCTGTCCCACGGGGGGTGTTTTGGAGATCGGCGGTCAATCCACGATCTATGGCTGTACATATTGGAAGACTGAGTTATGGAAGAAAACTAACGCCGGCCGGAGTTGAGTATTTGATTTGCGAGACTTTGGGCCGGGCGAATATGATAGGCTTGATTGGTACAGACTAAAGAACGAGGGCGCAAGAGGTTTAAATAAACGTGAGACGCGGGCTCCGAAAATCGCAACATCCGAACAGAGCGCGAGCAGTGGCTAGTGGCCTAGACCTATGCTCAACGGCATATCATAGAACAGAATCTGATCAACTAAACTAACCAACTACTAGCCACATGCCCTAGCCGCACACCCTGTGGGCAAGCACGATAGAATATAACGCCCCGGATAGCAAGAAATTAAAGAAGGGGATTCTATCCGTAGGTAAATCTGTCCCCAGAACTTGGGTTACATGGGATCCTGTAAACTCCGCATGCCGCTATAGGATATCCCTGGGGTTTTCTCTCTCTGTGCGCGCCTCTGGCCGCCAGCCCACCGATTCACCCGCTGCGTCAGCCTACTAGTCCAACTTGACTTGCTTGGAGAGCCGCTTCGATTGACCCGGACCTTTGCTGTGACTTCTAGTCCGGCTTTTGTGGCTCCGGTCCCGATGTTCGTAACTAACGGAAGGCCCGTGCCACTGTTTGCTTCGTAATCGACGACATCGGACACTTGGCCAATTGATATTCTCTCTTTTAATCCTTCTAAAAGTTTTAAACATCGAATATAGTTGGGATGTTCTTCTCCTAGAGTTGTGCTAAGTTTTTTTACTGCCCGCTGGTAGCACTGCTCTGCCTCCGAGAATTGCCCTTGCTTTTCGTGAAGGGTGGCTAGACGCCAGAGGGTGGTAACATAGGTGGAATGACGGTCGAGACCTAGGGTTTTCTCTTTGGCTTCTAACGATCTGCAGTATAGTTCCTCTGCGTCGCTACACCTCCCGAGGTCTTGGAGTATGCCTGCAAGATTATCGACTGTGTCGAGAGTTTCTGGGTGCTCTGGTCCTAACTCTTTCTCATAACCTTGCAGTGCACGTAGAAGCATCTCCTCTGCTTCGACTTCTTTTCCTTGAGACTGGAGAACAAGGGCGACAGCGCTCATACTCCTTAGGGTATCGGTTTCATCCGGCCCAAGGGTCTTCTCTCTCATTCCCAGGGCACGTCGATGCATTTCCTCTGCCTCAGCATAATTTCCTTGGAATTCGAGAGCTACACCGAGGTTGTAGATGCTACCAAGGGTTCGGGGGTGCTCTGGCCCGACAGTTTTTTCTGTTAATTTGAGTATGCGTCGGTACATCTTCTCTGTCTCATCATGCTTTTCTAGGTCTTGCAGAAGGCTTCCCAGGAGGTAGACAGACTCGTGAGTGCTATCATGGTCCAGCCCAAGTGTCTTTTCTTTGTGTTCTAGTATACGGCGATACATCTTCTCCGCTTCCTCATACTCTCCTAACTCATGTAGAACGAGCGCCAAGTCGCCGGTGCTTCTGAAGGTATCGTGGTGTTCTGGTCCGAGGGCTTTCTCCCGACCTTCTAGCACACGCCGGATCAATTTCTCCACCTTTACAATATCTCCCCGCCGATGTAGCACCCTAGCCAAGTGGCTGATTGATGTTAAAGTGCATGGGTGTTCTGGCCCAAACAATTTCTCAGTAATTTCCGCTGCGCGCTCATACATCCCTTCTGCTGCTTCAAGCTTCTCCGAGTGCTCCAGAACATCAGCTAGCCTATTGACGTTATTCAGGGTGTCAGGGTGTGCGGGACCAAGTGCCTTGTCTCTGATTTGCAGCGCCCGTTGATATATCTCTTCTGCCTCAACATGTTTGCCCCGTCCGTGGATCATCGAGGCAAGCTTGTTCATCAAGAGAAGAGTGTCTGGGTGACTGGGACCATATGCTTTTTCTGTGCTCTCCAGCGCGCGTCGACTCATTTCCTCTAATTCATCATCTCTTCCCTGGTTCTGAAGGAGTAAAGCTAGGTTATAGATACTGTGGAGAGTATCAGGATGTTCGGGTCCGAGTAATCTCTCTCTGCCATCAAGTGCTTGACGCTGCATCTCCTCCGCCTCTTCGTATCTCTCTAGGTCGCGTAGTGCTCTTGCTAGCTCATGGATACTCCATAGGGTGTCTGGATGCTCGAGTCCAAGGGCTTCCTTTCTCACCTGTAGCACGGATCGGTGCATCGTCTCTGCATCATCATATTCCTCCATATCTTGAAGAACTATACCTAGGTTGGTGATAGCGATGAGGAGTTGCTGGTGTTCGGGTCCGAGGGCTTTTTTCCCGATCTTTATTACATGCCAAAGCGACTCCTTTGCTTCAGAGAGCCTCCCCCAGCGGCGGAGTGCGAGGGCCAGGTCATTGGCGATTATGAGTGTGCTTGGGTGATCCGGCCCCAAAGTGTTCTTGCTGACCTCGAGTTGGCGTCGATACATATACTCAGCTTCCTCATTTCTGCTTAATTTCTCCAAGGCTTCGCCTAAGGCATTGAGGCTGCGGAGTGTATCGGGGTGCTCTGGCCCAATCACCTTCTCTCTACCTTCCACTGCACGCCGATGCAGGCTTTCAGCCTCGTCATATTCCCCAAGTAATTGGAGCACTCCAGCTAGGTAGGAGAGACTGTTCAGGGTTAGGGGATCGTCTGGTCCAAGCACTTTTTCCCTCCCCTCGAACGCCCACCTGTGCAGTTTCTCTGCTTCGTGATATTTCTTGAGGTCTTCCAGTACGAGAGCCAGATTGTTAACGGCCTCAAGGGTGTCGGGGTGTTTCTGCCCCAGAACCTTTCCTCTGCCCTCCATTGCAAGTCGCTGTATTTCCTCTGATTTTTCGTACTGCTCTAGGTCTCGTAGTGTTATGGCTAAGTTGTTCATGCTAGTGAGCACGCGGGGGTGTTCGGAGCCCAAAGTTTTACTCCATATTTCCAGCACCTTCTGGTTCAGGCTCTGAGCCTCGAGGAAGTTCCCCGGACCCCGCAAAATCGAAGCTAAATAGTGCATATGGCTAATAGTTTGAGGGTTATCTGGTCCTAGGGTTTCCACAGAGCCATCAAGTGCACGCCGAACCAGCCTCTCCGCCTCATCGTGCTTTCCTAGTTTGTCCAGAGTGAGACCCAGGTGGGCCATGGTCGAGTACATTTCAGGGTGGTTCGGTCCCATAATGTTTTCAATGCTTGCTAGTACTTGCCGCTCTATCTTCTCCGCTTCCTCATACCTTGCAAGATCGTAGAGCACCGTTCCTAGGTTTCCCATTGCGGTGAGAGTGGTAGGGTGATATGGGCCGAATAACCCCTTTTTAACTTTTAGTACCCGCCGCTTTATAGCCTCTGACTCAACATGCTTCCCCTGGAGATTAAGCACGCCTGCCAAGCCGCTACTGCTGTCGAGGGTGTCGGGGTGTTCTGGCCCCAGAGTCTTTTCGCGGGATTCTAGTACCCGCCGGTACAAATCTTCCGCCTCGGCGTACCTCCCTAAATCCTGCAATACTATAGCTAGATTGTGCATGGAAATAAAGACCTTGGGGTGATTTACTCCGAATTGTTCCTCTTCAATTTCTAATGCGCCCCGATGCATTATCTGCGCGTCTTCGTACTTCCCCTGGTGACTCAGCACAATCGCCAGCATTTTGGTGCTAGCCACTGTTTTCTGGTGCTTGTTCCCTAGAATCCTCATCCGGTCATTCAGTACACGCCGATATATCTCCTCTGACTCGCCATATTTTCCTTGATTAAGCAAGATAGAGCCTAGGAGATCAAGTTCGGATAGATGCACCAAGCTTTCGCTTTCATCACTGACCTCCCCTCGGAAAGCAGTACACCGTCTTATTTGCACCTCTGCATCATTGTAATAACCTGTGTAACGGAGATACGATGCTATGCGGTAATAGAGAGAGCCATCAACCGGATGTACAGAACCGTTTGTTACAGCGAGCGCGTGTGGAAGATAAAGAGAGCAGATATGTCGTGATTTGTTCGTACAAAGAGGGAACAATCGCCACACCACTTCGAGCGCTGTGTTTCTCCAGTGAGTGACTTCATCAGGTGTGAGATATTCCCGGATAGACTGTTGTACTAGACGATGGAGCTCGTACGCAGGTCTATCGCCTCGCTTTTTGGTAACCATTGAGAAGCCAATTAATTTCCCAATAGCTGTCCGAAACTCTATTGGGTTATCCATACCAGACAAGTTAGACTTAGTTAAGAGTTCCTCTGGTATATTCTGGCGATCGAGAAAGGCAAGCAACCTTAAAAGGTCTGTAGCCGCCGGCTCTTGCTCTGTAATTCGCTCGAATGTGACGTAGTAGGTACTCAACACGCTTTCCGTGACGTTCTCCCGGCGAATATCCAAAAGGTCTCGTGAGAGTAGTCGCTTCTTTAATTCGTCACTTTTCTGAAGGATTTGCCAATATTCGGATGGTGAAGAGCTAGTCTCCCTCATGAAAGCGGTTGCTCCTACGATAGCCAAAGGTAGATAATCCACAGCATCAAGCACCAATTCAATCGCCCGTTCGTCGCCTTTTGGGTTGTCTAGGCCCGGGTTCACAATTCTACGTGAGAACAAATCTTTCGCTTCTTCCACCGCCATCTTTCCGACCTTAACAAACTGACAACCTTCTCGCTCTGTTATCTGCCGAGACTTTGTAGTAAAGATAGTTGTGCCCTTTGAGCCCTGCGGTAGGAATTTTGATATCAAACTCTTGTTACCTCTGAAGTTTTCCTCGTTGTCGGCATTATCAAGAACAAGGACCCAGTCATCGCTGTCTGGGTCTTCAAACCACCTTTTTACTGCCATCAGGAGCCCCCCGTCGTCCACACCTTCTCTAATTGGAATTTGGGCAATACGCAGGATGCGTCGATAGTCCTTGCTAAATTTGAGGAAACCGCTCGCGTTCACCCAAAAGACATGGCAGAGACCTTTATGCCGGTAGGCATACTCGAGTGCTATTTGGGTTTTGCTGGAAGGCTTTAACGGGTGATTTAGAGATGAAAAGGAAGAATTATACATACCCACATCCACCCAGTCCATAGAGCGAAATCCGATTATGGATTTTAGGCTCTGTCCGCTCCTCAATATATTCAATGATACCGGTTCGCCCTGTGAACTCAATGTTCCGAGAATACGGGACCATCCAGTGAGTGGCTGAGCTTGCTCCGGTTTCTGTAGGAACACTGGATATTAGACCTGTAATGTGCCGGATAAGTGGTAGGATGCTCGATACCGGTACTTCTCTCATCGCCCTCCTCTTCATCAGACCAGTAATGATTAACAATGTTTACGGCATTAAAGCTATTGATGTTCCCACTGTGGTCTCCTATAACATTGCGTTCGGGGATATATGACCTTGCGCTGGTGCCCAGATAGGTGAGATTTGTCAGTGAACCGGTTTTCAGTAGCAGAGCGAGGCCGGCAGGTTTTCACAGAGGTAACTTACATCTCCATCTCAGGAGCGCCGTGACAAGTGAGGTTTAAGGCAGACTTCACAGGTTGAATGAGACGAAAAACGCTGGAAGCAAGAGCCGATGAAGCCCGGAACAGAGATGGGCGGTAGTCTCTATTTTTTCTCCTTTTCCTCTCCCCCCCCCGCGGAGCACAGTAATTCCAACGCACTAGTACTGTACTGTACTGCACTTGTAAGCAGCCGCCTAGGTTGGCCGCAGAGCTGTATCGATGAGATTACAAGCGGCGAAAGTGGAGCACAAACCTCAAGCAACGCAGACTAAACGGGACTTTGTGGGAATAAGTTTGGGATTGACAAAAGCTTCACTGTTGACGCCTGGGTGGGAGGTTCCGAAGCTTGGGGGAAAGATGAAGACGTTAGTAGTGAGTGGGTCGTAATTTATGGTTGAAGATCCCGGAGTCCCAGTAGGCCTCAGACGGAAGCGGTGTTTGCGCCTCAGCCGCTGGGCGGAGCTGCGCAAAGGTATCTCGCATGAATGGTGCCTCGCGGTTGCACCCACAACGAGATTGCGCCGACAGCGAGATTGAAAGGATATCGCTGTGGGTGCAATCTCGTTGAGGGTGCAACCGCTTTTACTCGTAGAATTCGCCATCAGTCAATCAAGATTCAGTGTGCTATTCCTAATGTAGTAGTGGCCTTGCTGCTTCAGGCAATATTTTGACATATTACTCAGCTAAAACCGTTTTCCTATCCGGTTCCCGACCCCCCCCCGGGTTTACTCAAATTTTGCCTCAACGTTGAGAGCTGCTACAACGAGGACCACCTCTCTTGAATAAAATCCGCTCTGTAAATGCGTTTACGCAATTGAATTCACGGAAGGGATGAGTAAGTAAAATGGTAGCATGCGATCTTGTCAGTTGGAGAGTTGAGAAAATAGAGTGATGGCGCCCCACCCAGAAGTCAAAGCTAGAAGTTGGAAGTTGGAACTCTTGGCGGTTATTTGGGGGAAGAAAACTACTTCCCGGCAAGGAGGTTTGTATCATTGCGTGTTCTTCGCCTTTCCCTTGCGTTGCCTCCGGCATGATTGCCAGGGCTTCTAATTCTAGCTTCTAACTTCGATTTATGCACGGGGGCGCCGCCGCTCTGCCGGTGGTTTGGTTGTTGTGAAGAAGGTTAGCTATCTACCAGTATATCGCGACAGGTAACAGTGTACTGTACGGTAGTAAGGATTTCTATGCTCGCTCGGTATACCACAATTTCTCCGACCGCCTTAGGGAGTTTAGCGTTTACCCAAACTCTGGGTGTTATACCCATACCTACTACCAGTATCGTACCGGCATACTCAAGTATGATCTGAGAGCCCAAACTTGGCTGTCTTTGAAAGATACCGCATAACCCTATTCTGGTACAGTATATTTTCCCCGGTATTCCATATCCCGCTTTGTCTCCTGAATCCACCGAGAGGGATCCTCCTCTGACCGGGACCCAACAACTATCGTAGCCCCGCCCCTCTTGGCCACTAGCACGTAGATCCTCTATATCCCACACCCCTAGGTCGATAGCGGGGTATTCAAGCTTGTACGGTATCCTACTCCAACCTATTAAGAGTGATCGAGCGGCCCAACACCGACCTACGGGCGAGCTGTAGGGATATCCTATCCTCCCACGGCCTCCTTATCCCCATCGTATCTTTTTTCCCCTTCTCAGGGTATACCGTCTGGTTCTTAAATCGGCCGTTATAAACCCCATATAGTCTACCAGACACGCAGTGGGAGGTGTTAGAAGTATTGATGAAGCCAAAGTCAAAATAGAATGGCAGAGGTTATGATTATTTTATATTTTAGTAGTACTGTAAGAGGAAAGACTATATTATCTAGAGAGAAGAGAGAGAAGACAGAGTTAAGAGGAGAAGGGAGCGGATAATAATTACATGATGAGGGATGAAGTAAACAAATTACGAAGATGTAACCTCAATTGCCCCTAACAGAAGGCTTTTAAGGTCCTCGTCGAAAAGCGCAGCACTCTTATGGCTGCAGCGGTATATACGTGTGCACTGGTGAGGATGCGCGAGCCTCGAAAGTTTTCTCTTGTTCACTCTTGCTTCCTCTTGTCTTCTCCTAGCCGTGACCTTTCCTTCTTTTCCTCTTTCCCTCATACTCGTGCCAAGGTTGTGGTGTCACCACAACCCACGGTTGCTCGCTCACTCACAACCATGGGCACTCTAAAGAGTGCCTGCCAGCTCAACATGACTTTACAGCTCAACATGACTTGTGGTTCAACACTACTTTTTGTGGCTCAACATCACTTTTTGTGGCTCAAAATTGTGGCTCAACATAACATTATAGCTTATCCTTAGTTTCTAAGTCTCCAGTATAAAACATTTTTATTTACTTTCAAGTTTATTTTTTTCAATTGTAGTAGTTTCTTAATATCTATAACAATATTATT